>JAUIMM010000040.1:53185000-53377500 GCA_031769625.1 Taudactylus pleione
TCTTGGGTTGGGGGGGTTTAATTAGTGTTAGTTAGCTTAAGGGGATAGGGAGGGTATTTTCTTTTTTAAGGGATCCAAGTATGCCTGGGTTGGGTTTAGGCCATACAGGGTGAGGGGTTATGAGGAGGTTTGATTTATATTTATTTACTTTGGGGTATATGTAGGTTATTGATATTTGGATAGATGTGGATGCTTTTTATTATGATATTCCCTGTTGGTTTGTTATGGGATCCTTATATTAAGATTGGTAGTGATGGGGTATCTGTATTATTTAAGGGGGAGGAACAAGAACTATGGGCCTGATTCAGAGCCGGACGCAAGTGGCTGCTCGTTCGCTCCGAGCGATGTTTGCCCAACTGCGCATGCGTACGGATTGTAATACGCATGCGCGAACCAGTCAGTGCGGCCGAAATTCATGTGCTCGCAAAATAGCGAATGCCTGATAATTTGAGTGACAGAATGAGGCGTATGTGGGTGGTAACAGGGGAAGGTGCTTGAAAACGGGGAGTGGAGATCCGATCGCAGGCGTGCTTAAAAGGTCAAAACGGGCGTTTTATGGGTGTGCATAATTAAAACAGCAGTGTCATTGACCACGTCACTGGGTTTTTTTTAAGCCAGAACTGCTCGCAAAATTGTGGTAGCAAAAACCAACCACAAGAATAGCGAGCAGCTCATACCCTGTTCGATGTACTCGATTAATCTAATAAATAGCGGACATGACGTAGGATGCGAGCTGCCAGGGGGCGTAGTTAGCCAAAAAACGACCGCAAGTTTTGTTCGCTCGTTCAGACCTAGAGGCGTGAACAAACCGCAAACAGCGAACGGGTCATTTGAATAGCCACCTCTATTTTCGGGACGAGCGAGCGCAAATAGCGACCGGCTCTGAATCAGGCCCTATATACTGTACTTCTCTTATCTCCGGACTCACTGGCTTGAATGGTGCCTTCAAGTCATTTTTGTTTAAAATTTTAGGTTAAAGAGTACTCAACATATCCTGATATTTATGTATCATATTCTATTCTTGTGTACATTGCTAGATGTTTCTCCCCAACGTATGTCGTATGTTATATGTGTTTTCACATCTGCCTTCATTCAAACATTCAGCATTTTGTATTTGTTGTTGGGTGTTAGTTCAAAAATTCAATAAAAGGAGAGGAGCTAGGATTTAAAACTACAGTGTCAGTAAGTGACTGCTCCAGACCCAACCGATAATCCCATGGTCCAGTGTTCCCCAAGGTCCAGTGTTCCCCAGTCTTGCTGCAAGAGAAAGAGAGTGGAATAAAAACCTTTTCCTCACTGAGCCGACGGAACCGGTATTATCACAGCTGAACGTAGCAGGGAGTGAATGGCTTTCAGGAGGGCCAGGGCCTTGTTGGGGTCTGATGGGGGACCTGTTAAAAAAAAAAAAAAACAGCTGGGGAGGACACCTCAGGAAGGGGTGGGCGTACATCTGAGAGACCACTTCTCGGACCCAGGCGTCTGTTGTTGTTTGACACTAAGAGCCGGAAAATTCCCCCTGGCGAAGGCCTGCCCCATCAGGCGGAGGGTTTGTCATCAGCTGGACGTCCAGCCGACCAAGACCTGCTTGGATCGCGGCTTGATGATCTTGTGAGAACAAGACTGCCTGACTCGGAAAGGACTGTACTCTTGTCTTACCATGGGGGCAAAAGGACCAAGAAGAGGACAGGCTTAGGGGCAGCTGCTGATGGCAGAAAGGCAGATTTTGAGGCTGCCATGGTAGCCACGATATTGTCCAACTCTGCGCTGAACAGCCTGTCTGCAGAGACGGGTAAGGATTCGAGTACCTTCTTGGATCCCGTGTCTGCCTTCCAGGACCGTAGCCAAAGGACCCGGCGGGCGACTGCCGAAGTCGCAGATGCCTTAAAGGCAAGGAGTCCAGTATCCAACGCAGCTTCTCCCAAATAAGAGACCGCTTCCTGAATATGGGAGATGTAGGCCAGTTGTTCCCTGGTAGCGTCTGATGGCAGGCTCTCTTCCAGTGCCTCTGTCCATCCTTCGCCACCCAGGCTGCGGCCATAGACGGCCTAGTGATAGCGTCAGAAAGTGAGTAGACTGACTTGAGACAAGTTTTCTATCCGTGGCATTCTTAAGGGAGGATGTAGACATAAAGGCAGCGTAGAGCTTCTGACTAAGCGTACCACAGTAGGAGGGACTTCCAACTTAGTACACTCACTAGTAGGGAGAGGGTAAACAGATGCCAATCTTTTTGGGACCTGGAACCGTTTGCCAGGAGTACTCCAAGCTTCCCCCATGAGCTCAGTGAGCTGGTCGAGGTTTTAGGCTTAGGAGCCGGTTCATCATCCTCTAGTGAGGGCGGTTAAATCGATCCTGAATATAAAGAAGGGACATCCACTGTTGAGTGACAGTTCTCCTCGCCCGAGTGCGACCCACAGAGAGAACATCTACCTCCTCAGATGATTCATCAGAATTAGAAAGCTGGGTGGACTAGGAGGATGAAACTGTCCGCCTATGTGCTTTGGTGGCTAACAGTCTGTCCACCTGTAACATTTGCTGATAGGCGGCAGACGTTTGAGCCATATTCTGAACTGAGTGGGCATAAACAGCCCCCAAGGAGGATGCATAGGGGGTACCAAAATAGTAGGCTGTAATAGCTGTGGGTACTCCATGGTGGGAGGCAGCGTGGGGGCTGATAAGGAGTCCACTAGCTGCGTCATAACCTGGGATAAGGAAGACACCCAAGGTGGCTCCTGGACAGGGGCTGGTACGGTGGACTGGAGAGGTGGTACATAACAAATAGCGACCCAGACCGTCCTGCACGGAATCCTGAGGGGACAAGCTCGCTGAACAGGGTCTGCAAGTAACCAGCACAGGGGCCGCATGCTCTTGTTTACCCTTAGAAGACATAGTAATAACCAGCCAGCTGCACACAATCAGTGTATGGCTAGTACACCCTTCACAAAAAAAGGTAAATGTGAAGTAATAATGAACCCCTACACACCTGGTAGTTGAGGGTTTAACAAGAGCAGCAGGGATAGATATAACGAACAGACAGAAAGTTTTAAGACCGTATATCACAACAGTAGAGCTAGCACAAGTCACATACAATGCATATAAATATACTTCTAATGGGCACCGAATCAACTACTCAAGCCTCAAAGGGCTGGTAGGATTTGTGCGCTGTATATCCTGGCTCCAGGGAGAGGTATAAAGGGAGACTGGACCTGAATCTCCTGAGACCTGTAGCTTCAGAAAAGTCCTGATTAATGGCTGCTGAGCGTCTCATATAGGGAGGAGGGTGAGGAGGAGGAGCAGCTCAGAGGCGGGAAACCTCTTGTGAGGGATCGCACTCAGGGGCTGGGGGAGGGGCTGCCGGGGGAAAGCTTACCTCCCCACTGCTGTATCAAACCGCTGGCCTCATATAGTCCCCGACACCAGACTTAACTGCCCCGATGGTCTAGTGGGGGTGTGGACAAACCAAATGCCCCACTACAGCGTCCTCCGGCTGGTCTCCACAACCGGAGGTAAGGACTGCATAAACACGTGATTCCCCGTGAGCGGGGAATCGCCTTATCTGTCTTCCCTGTTTGTCCAGCTGCAGCCCTGGGATCCAGTGGAGCTGCTAGCCAAGACCCACTGTTGCCCGCAGTAATCACCGGCCGGCTCACCGCTGTTGTGGCACCGGCAGGGGTAGATGGAGCAGTACCACAGGCGTCCATCAGGTCGTCTCGCTACTTGCTCTGAAAACAATAACATAAACTCATAAAAATAAAACTTGGGCTGCCGAAGCAGTCCCCCTATCTAAAGGTGCGAACGGTCCTGCCGGCACTAAACGTAAAACAGTCTGCCTGTGGCTGGGGATGGGGTATATGTGGAGGAGGACCAGTGCATCCTGGGAGCTAAAGCTGTGACTGTTTGGTGTCCGGATCTCTCCAACCACCCACACCCCATGGTATCCCTATGAATCCCCGATGGACCCTGAAGAAGAAATAAAGGAGCACATTTCTTCAGCACTGAGGTAAAGAAGGACAGTAAGACCACAATTTACAAACCCACCTTATCGTACAGCATCCAACCAACATACTTTAAGCAACTGTCATTTAAATAAGTGTGTGGGTATGTTTTCATCCATATGCCCATTTCTTCTATGCACAATACCCTGACTTCAGGAACCACATCCCTAAAAAAACAGGTGAAAATGGTCAGTTAAACAATTCACAATCTCTTTACAATGTTAAAGTATATACTCTATGGGGCAAATGTAATCGGCTGTGAATTGCTGGCATCGGTGAGTCCCTGGCAAGTCTGGCCGATGTTTTAAAGTGGCAATCATTTAAAAGGCAAAACCAGGTCGATGTTTTAAAGTGGTAATCATTTAAAAGGCAAAACCAGGTTATTTTTGCCTTTTAAATGATTGCTACTTTAAAACACTGTGCAGACTCAACGGGAACTCGCTGATGCCTCAAAGTCTTAGGCAATTACATTTACCCCTACGTGCTTACATCTAGATTTTAGAATCAGCAATTAGTTTCAGTTAAAGGAATTATGTAACAATGTTAATCTGATTACATTTATTTATTACAATAACATTTATACCACTGAGTAAAAAAGGAAAAAAAAAAAGTTTGTCTGAAGTGATTCTGTTCTACATTACATCACATAACCACAAAGGAGAATGTGACTAAATAGACAGGTTTTTTTGTTTTTTTTCAAGCACAAAACAGTTGGATGAAACACTTAGAAGTACTGGAGTAACATAGCTGGACACTATATTATTAGTTTGCGTAAGAATTAAATGGTGGATTAAAATGCATCTTGCTATTATTATCTGAAATCTATATAATAAAGTCATCATGTTGGCATGTAGTGACATTTGGGGGTAGATGTACTAAGCTTTGGAGAGCGATAAAGTGGAGAGTGATAAAGTTCCAACCAATCAGCTCCTAAGTGTCATTTTTCAAACACAGCCTATAACATGACACTTAGGAGCCGATTGGTTGGTACTCCATCCACTTTATCTTTCTCCAAGGCTTAGTACATCTCCCCCTTGGTCTGAAATTTAACCCCTTCCACCTGTGTCAGAGATGCATAAGACAAGGTGAGGGGGCAGTGATAGAAACCGTTTCGGAGGGAGAAATAGAGGTAGGGAGAAAGTGTCGGGATAGAGAACGAGACAAAAAATTGTATTTTGGTACTTACTAGTAAAATTCCTTTCTCCGATTCCACAGAGGACACTGGAGCTGAAGACACTGGGTGTAGATGGGTTGATGAATGGAGCTGGCACTTTAAATTTTGAATTGTGAGTGACTCCTCCCCCTCTATCCCCCAGAAGCCCCAGTTATAGAAATGGAGCCCGAGGAGACGGAAACAGAATCAGAAGATACAACTGAGGAGAAGTAATCAAACCACAAGGACGGCAAAAGCCGAATAAAAAAAAAACCACACATAACAGAAAGTATGCAATATGTGTAAAAAACAGAACACAATGGCAGGTAAAGCAGTGCTGGCAGGGCGTCCAGTGTCCCCTGTGGAATCGGAGAAAGGGATTTTACTGGTAAGTACCAAATCCTATTTTCTCCTTCATCCACCAGAAGACACTGGAGCTCAAGACACTGGGGACGTCACAAAATTTACCCCCGAGTGGGAGAGCGCTGAGGAACCTGCAAAACCCTGCAAAAGTGTGGACCGTGGACCAAGTGGCTGCACGAAAAGACTGAGTTTCTGAGGCGCCACGACAGGCAGCCCAACAAGCACCCACTGCACGAGTGGATTGTGCAGGAAGAGAAAAAATGGTGGAGGCCAGGCACCAAACAACATACGCCTGTCAGATGGTCAAACGGATCCATCTGGCCCTCCTGCTGCGTAGAAGCAGGCCAACCGCGCTAATAGCATTGAAAAGACAACAAGGAGAACAGACTGCGACAATGCTGCTGTACAGGACACATAAATCCGAAGAACCCGCACCACATCCAAGGAGAGGGACGACAGAAAGCCATCCGATCACACCGAAACACAATCTGCTGGGCGATGTGGAAGGCTGAAATCACCTGTAAGTAGGAAAGCCGGCAAGGCATGGAGTTCTTCACAGACATCATGAAAAAGTTAGATTAAGGAGGCCGACAAAAGAAGACTCCCAATTCCGAACCTGCCTGGCCGAAATCAAGATCAATAGCAGGACCGACTCCAAGAGAGGAGTATCAGTTCCACATCCTAGAAAAGGTTCGCACAGAGAAACATCAGAACCAACTGAGATGTAGGCAGGACAAATGGAGGCTGTATTTGGAGAAATTCCCTGAAGAAAAGTTTGAATCTGAGGGAACAAGGCGAGGCGGCGCTGAAAAATATTGACCATGCCGAGACCTGAACCTTGAGAGAACAGAGGTATAACCCAGTGTCCATGCCCTTAAGAAGAGAAGGAAACGGGACAAACAGAAGCAGTGTTGGGAAAAAAAAAAAGCTCTGCACACCAGGTCACATCAGATTATCAGATGCTGTGATAATGAGCCAACGTAAATGACGTGCGAGTCTAGAACACTGAGGGAACCACAGAGACCAAAGATAGCGGCCTCAACAGCCATGCCAAAAAGTGCAGCTGCTGTAAGACTGGGTAAGCAAAATATCGAAAAGCAGGAGGTCTTGGCGAAGAGGTAGCAGCCAGGGATCCTCAACGAGCTCCAGTGTCCCCTGGTGGATGAAGGTAAAAAAATAAAATACATAAATAAAATCCAGGCATCATTGGGCATTACAGCTATTTCTAGGATATAAACCAAAGAGGTAAAATACCTGGCAATTTATGCCAGCTTAGCAAAATGCACATTACAGGCCAGAGACCGCTTTAGCGTCTTTTGCATCTGCGACTTTATACTAAGACGCTCTCATTGAGCATCTATAGATGCTGTAATATCGATTTTGTGTCTTCAGATGCAACCAACAGTCCCACCATCGAAACTTGTACCAGCACCATGCTAGGTTCATATTTTCCGTCAGAGTTAACCTTCAATGTGAGTGTTTAAGCATCTGAGGGCTTCATTCAGAGATTTACGCAATGGCGATATTTACCCAGATTGAGCAATTTTCAGCCATTGCGCATGTGTGACAGTCGCACTGCGCACGCGCAATTGGTTTGCATGCACAGAGGATTCACTAGCAAAGTGAGTGACAGGTACAGATGTGTCCACATACATCTTACTTCCTTGCGTGACAAACAGTCCTTCATGCCGTGACTCAGTAGGGTTGCAGCTGTGACACTGTAAAGCTACATTACAGTGTCACAGCCGCTGAAACTGTATCGTAGTATTTCGCTTGCAGATGCACCCGCAGTCGCACACAGAATATAGGCTGCATATCATTTAATCAGCAGAAGCTGATTGTGCATCCTACTTGCAACGTTTCGCAAATAAGACGCATGTCTAGGTAAAAAGTTGCATGAAAAAACGCTCAGTGCAATAGAGTCACACGGCACTCACGCATTATGTTTAATGCGACTTGTAGGGCACAGAGGTAAAATGTATGTGGACACATCTGAAGTCAGCGTTTGGGGATGTAACGGGGAAGGCTAAGGCAGGGTACACAATAGGCAATACAGCCATGGCCAAAAGTTTTGAGAATGACACAAGTATTAGTTTGCACAAAGTTTGCTGCTTCCGTGTTTTTAGACCTTTTTGTCAGATGTTACTATGGTATACTGAAGTAAAATTACAAGTATTTCATAAGTGTCAAAGGCTTTTATTGACAATTACATTGAGTTTATGCAAAGAGTCAATATTTGCAGTGTTGACCCTTCTTTTTCAAGACCTCTGCAATTCGCCCTGGGCCACGTACTGACTGATGGCGGCCCATTCTTGCCTAATCAATGCTTGGAGTTTGTCAGAATTTGTGGGTTTTTGTTTGTCCACCCGCCCCTTTAGGATTGACCACAAGTTCTCAATGGGATTAAGGTCTGGGGAGTTTCCTGGCCATGGACCCACATTTTCGATGTTTTGTTCCCCGAGCCACTTGGTTATCACTTTTGCCTTATGGCAAGGTGCTCCATCATGCTGGAAAAGGCATTGTTCGTCACCAAACTGTTCTTGGATGGTTGGGAGAAGTTGCTCTTGGAGGATGTTTTGGTACTATTCTTTATTCATGTCTGTGTTCTTAGGCAAGTGATCCCACTCCCTTGGCTGAGAAGCAACCAGACACATGGATGGTCTCAGGATGCTTTACTGTTGCCATGACACAGGACTGATGGTAGCTCTCACCTTTCCTTCTCCGGATAAGCGTTTTTCCAGATGCCCCAAACAATCTGAAAGGGGATTCATCAGAGAAAATAACTTTACCCCAGTCCTCAGCAGTCCAATCCCTGTACATTTTGCAGCATATCAGTCTGACCCTGATGTTTTTCCTGGAGAGAAGTGGCTTCTTTGCTGCCCTTGTTGACACCAGGCCATCCTCCAAAAGTCTTTGCCTCACTGTGCGTGAAGATGCACTCACACCTGCCTGCTGCCATTCCTGAGCAAGCTCTGCACTGGTGGTGCTCCAATCCCGCAGCTGAATCAACTTTAGGAGACGATCCTGGTGCTTGCTGGACGTTCTTGGGTGCCCTGAAGCCTTCTTCACAACTATTGAACCTCTCTCCTTGAAGTTCTTGATGATCTGATAAATGATAGGTGCAATCTTACTAGCAGCAATATCCTTGCCTGTATAGCCCTTTTTGTGCAAAGCAATGATAACTGCATGTGTTTCCTTGCAGGTAACCATGGTTAACAGAGGAAGAACAATGATTTCAAGCTCCATCCTCCTTTTAAAGCTTCCAGTCTGTTATTCTAACTCAATCAGCATGACAGAGTGATCTCCAGCCTTGTCCTTGTCAACACATTCACCTCGTGTTAACGAGAGAATCACTGACATGATGTCAGCTGGTCCTTTTGTGGCAGAGCTGAAATGCAATGGAAATGTTGTTTTGGGGATTAAGTTCATTGTCATGGCAAAGAGGGACTTTGCAAATAATTGCAATTAATCTGATCACTCTTTATGATTTCTGGAGTATATGCAAATTGCCATCTTAGAAACTGAAGCAGCAGTCTTTGTGAAAACCAATACTTGTGTCATTCTCAAAACTTTTGGCCATGACTTTATATTGAACAATATGTCGTTTTGAAACAAATTGTAATGACATATCATTCACACCTCTGCGGTGCGTTGTTTATCGCATCTTCAAATCTGATGTACTGTACTTCAGATAGGAAGATATCATGAACAATTTAGTGCACATTGTGTAGTGTGTACAATGAACTGGAAGATGCAATATGGCAGTCCAATCTTGCATCTGAAGACATCACCTGAACTGCCAGTGATCTACCCAATGATTGAATAGTGTGTACAGTAGCAATGATTAATTGGATACAATCCTCCGACGTGATATATCGTGTCCCTCCCCCCCAGTTGAACCCGTGCATTTATCCAGCTTCCATGATTTTGCTAATTTCTAATGCAAAAATTATAAAGTAGTATTGATGAAGCAATCCCAAATTCCAGAATTTGAATTACCTCCAAGACAGTTTACCAGATCTGCCCAACACCACCAACAGTCATGTAGTGTTCTGCATTTTGGAACTGCTCCTTCGAACAAAACAAGTTGTGGTATTGTTGATACCCCTCCCTGGCATAATTAACAGCAGCATGCACTGGGAAGGACACCAGAAGCATGACAACCACAGCCTATTTGAAAAAGGTTAGCAGTAGTTGTAAAGAGAAGAGCAGCACAGGAATTGTAGATGTTTCAGTGGACCCAGCAGAAATACATTTCTATATGTGCAATAAGGATCCCAGCCTGCACACTTTCATATCATCTGTCAAACACTATCTTGTTTTTGTAAATTTTGCACATACAATAGTTGAACACATCAATAAATTGCAAAGCAGCGCTAAACCTGCTATATCCACCCATCCAGATCAAAATGTATTTGTAATATTTTGTAACATCTCTTTTTGAAAATGGGCTCTGTGTTTATAGTTCAGAAATGGATGTAACTTTCTTGTTATTGCGTACCACATGTGACAATGCCCATAAAGCGGCAAAAATAATTAGAATCATGTATGAATGTTGTAAATAAATTACATTTTATGTAAGGTTTTTTATGAGACAAGACCCACGTAACTAAAAACACATATGAAACAGTATAATCTATAATCAATACTTACCGATACCGTTGCAAAAAAGTGCCTTTAAATAGTGCATCCATCATATCTTCTATTTCACGATGTTTTAGCTGTAGCTGCGCAAAAGCAACACAGTAGTAATTAGTAACAATTTCAATGTTACAGGAAAAACAGTTACATATATAATACACAAGTGATAAAATATGTATACATTACTGCATGCAATATCTGTATAAAGGGTGAATTCTGATATTATGGGGGCATATCCAATTGGACGCAAGGTTTTGCCGTAAAAATTATGCGGACCTCGCAACCAATTTTGATTACCGCGGGTATGATCGCTCCTAAAACCCACAATATACAATTTTAAAAAATAGATTGCAAGGTTTTTTAAAAAATTATATACCTGCACGAAAATTAAAAAAAGAATGGGGAAATCAGCCTGTCCCAAAAAAAAAAAAAAAAAAATATTAAAAAAACAAAACTTTTGTATAAAAAAAAATGACAGGAAAAAAAAAATTGGGGGGTAACTTTAGGTCAATATAAAAAAAAATATATAAAAAGAAACTTTTTTTCATTTAGAGTCACAAAAAAAAAAAAGTGATTTTGGGGTATTTTAGGTCAATTAAAAAAACGAAAATGATAAAACCCACAAAACATCAGGACTGGCGGATGATTACCGTAACCTTGTAGCCGCCAGGGGTGAACTTGGCCTCCTTCTTACGGCAAAAGCGGAGACCTCTCTTAAATGGCTTAACCAAACATTTTACGAGAAGGGGGATAAAGCTGATAGAATACTGGCGTCTAGATTACGATCTAAACTCTCACAGAACAATGTTCTGACAATTAAATCTAGCTCAGGTGAACCTATTAGAGATCCCTCACACATTACTGAGGAATTTTGTAAATTTTATACTAATTTATATAACCTTTCATCTTCTTCAGGTAGTTCATTACCTACTAAGGACTCAATACAAAACTTCTTAGCCAGTTGTCATTTACCTAAATTATCCTCATCAGACCTTGAATCCTTAAACGTTCCGGTTGAGACGCAGGAGATCTCAGAGGTGATAAAGAACCTTAAAGCCAATAAAGCCCCTGGCCCTGACGGCTTTACAGCTACCTACTACAAATCCTTTGCCTCCCTGCTCTCCCCCCATCTTGCCGCGGTGTTCAATGATGTGATGTCTGGTGGTTCTTTCTCCATAGAGGCCCTTGAGGCGAGGATTATTGTTATTCCCAAAGAAGGTAAAGACCATTCCAACTGTGCCCATTACAGCTCCATCTCGTTGTTGAACGCTGACGTCAAGATTTATGCAAAGATACTTGCCAACCGCCTAAATTCAGTACTGCCTGACTTGGTCCATAACGTTCAGGTTGGCTTTATTCCGGGGAGGCAAGCCAGGGACAACACCAGACGAGTTGTTAGTCTCATCCATTCCATCAATTCTACTCAAACCCCAGCTCTGGTGCTCTCCTTGGACGCTGAGAAGGCCTTTGACCGGATCTGCTGGCCCTTCATGTTTCAAACTTTGAGGGCCTTCGGCTTGGGTGGCAATTTTCTCCAGGGCATCTTGGCCCTATATTCTATCCCTTCAGCTAGGGTCTCCGTCAATGGTCTTCTCTCGTCCTCTTTCTGTATAACAAACGGCACTAGACAAGGGTGCCCTTTGTCGCCCCTGATCTTTGCTCTTGTCATCGAACCCCTTGCAGCGCAAATACGCCTTGACTCGGATATTAGGGGTACGTCACTTGGGAAAACTGAATACAAAATATATCTCTTTTCGCTGATGACTTACTCCTGACCCTAACTTCTCCTCATACATCTCTCCTAAAACTTTTCCAAGTTTTGACTGTTTACGGCTCACTTTCGGGCTATAAGGTCAACTTTTCTAAAACTGAGTCTCTTGCACTCAATATAACACCTAGGGTCTTGGATCTCCTGCTTCACAATTATAACTTTGCCTGGCGCCCTTCTAAAATTAAATATTTAGGTGTCTATATAACAGTTATGACACTTTATGCTCTGCGAACTTCCCCCCTATGCTTAAAAAACTTAAACTGGACCTTCTTCGATGGCGTGATCTAATAATTTCCTGGTTAGGCAGGATAGTAGCAGTCAAGATGAATCTTGTGCCTAGATTACTCTACCTCTTCCAGACCCTCCCTGTTGCTGTTCCCAAATCAACTTTATTGCAAATACACAGGTTGTTTGTACAATTTGTATGGAAATCGAAACCTCCCCGCATAAGTTTTCTGACTCTTCGTCGTCCCACCACTAATGGGGGAAATGGATTTCCTGATGTTAACCTTTATTATTATGCTACCCATTTAAGTCAGGCAATAGCCTGGTTTACATTATCTCAACCACCCCGTTGGGTGGAAATTGAAACTAAGTTGTGTAATGTCTCCTCCATATCTACAATTATAGGCTTGGCTGCACCTGATAGACCCCAACCTGCCCACTCACACCCGGTTATCTCCTTCACATGCTCCATATGGGATTACTGTAAATCCCATTTTAACATAACCTCCTATCCATCCCCCATTTCCCCTATATGGTCGAACCGAGACGGGCACCTACATTCATATATGGTGGTCATGTCCTATAATAGCTAAATTTTGGGACGAGGTTGCTGTCCCCCTTTCGGAGGTTCTTAAAGTACCACTGACTAAATCTCTCTTGTCTTTTCTCCTTGGCTATCCACTAGAGGGTCTCAACCCACATGCTGATAAACTCTCTTCATTTAAATGCAGCTAGATGTTTAGCTGCAAGGCACTGGAAAGATATCAATCCTCCTCCTCGCCAACAACTCATAAATATAATCTGGCATGTGGCGGCCATGGAGAAAATTTCAGTTTATCTCCATAACACCTCCCATAAGTTTCTTTCAGTTTGGGGTGACTGGTTTCTTTATAATAACACCACACCTCATGGATCCCTACCCTCAGGCTTTTCGAACCTACTACTTTGATGTCCATAATTCATCTATTATTTATATAAGTCTGGATTCGGTCTCCTCCTTAACTCCCATGTCCTCCCCAACATACTTTCCCCCTTCTTTTTTCCTCTTCCTCTCTATACCCCTCTAAGTAGTTCTGCTTTCCATTTATACATTTTTTTTTTCTCAATGTTTTATATTTTGCATTGCTCTATATGATTTATTCTAATTAGAATGGAATGTTGATATATGTGTTCATATGATATCACGCTATTCTGTTGGTCTGAGTATTTCATATACCTCTTTATTTGAGTATATATGTATAGTTGTATTATTTTACTTCTGTAAAATCGAAAATAAACTTGTTAAAAAGACTAAAATTAAAAAAATGTAAAAAAATAAAAAGTAATTATTTTTCATTTAAATAATTGCTTTAATTAAGTTTGGAATACAGTAGTTAACGGAAAAGCTGATTTTGGGAAATTTGAAGTAATTATTGGTTTTAACAACCAATAATAACATGTAACTCTAGCAATAATTAAGCTAACTTAAGCTTCCAATTGCCTAATTAGTCATTAGGTGGATTGTTTTTTAAGGAAAATTGTCAGCACTTGCTTCAGAACCCCTAAGGTTCTGAAGCAAGTGCTGACAATTTTCCTTAAAAAATAAAATTGCACACTCAAAAAAAATTGTACACCAAAAATCTTGCACCAGCAGGAGAAACCCATTGGCACGAGATTTTTGGAAAATTTGCTCCCAATTGGATATGCTCCTTGTTGTTATAACATCAGAGCTCTGGAAAACTAGTAAATTAGGCAATAGTTCATCCCCAACTGCAAATGATTACAAATCATAGAAGTTAGTGTAGAGATCCATTACATATATACTGTATAAGCACTTGTCTTAAAGCCTTATGTCTTATTTAATATTATCAGAGAGTAGCCTTAGATTTTACAGTAGGAGATCTATTACCCCATATATATTTTATAATATACAGTAAGTCTTGACCTTTCCATACAAAATGCTCCTTTCCAAGTGTTGATATACATAGAGGGATTCTGCTAGAACGAAGTTAAGATCAGCATTATAATACTGTGAATGTTCCATATGTAGCATAAAACTTATGACAATTCATCTAGTTTTCCCATTTGAGTTATTGTTTATTTGTGGGATAAGTGTATGTTTATCCGAACAGACACTTACAGTAGGGCCAAATGTACAGTAATAGGGTGCAAGATTCTGATAGTCCAGAGATTTTGGAGCATTAGCTGGTAAATATAAAGCGCCAATATTTACTATGGCAAAATAAACCGTGTTTTGCCTTACTAAACATTTAATTTTATCTGCTATCTCGCCAAAATCTTGGGACTTTCAGAATTATGCACCCATTTGGCCCTTACTGTCTTTTTCTTTTGTCATTACAACCATATCTGCTGAAAGTGTTTAACAGCTATCCACTCTACTCGTTTGGTAACATATTATGTAAAATTATAAAAAAGTAATTATGGCATAAAAATCATACTTTTTTCCTTTTTTTGTCAAGCTGTTCTAGGCGTAGATTGGTCCTTTTCAAACACACTCTGTCTTTCTCCACCTTATATAGTCTCTCCGAGTTGTCTATGCTGATATCCAGATTTAGTAGAACTCTTATAAGCGCAGTTAGCAATTTTACAGCTGAAGTGAAAAGAAGATGGAAAAATGCAGCAGTGAACAAGTGTTTAATATCCAAAATTCCCATGGCAGTGCCAGCTGAAGGGTCTTGGTGTCACCAACCATTTTCAATGTAGAAATCTGAATGAATCTCTGGCAATTGTTGGATTTGGCCCCCATTCTTCAGTTGAATACAGCATCTCAATAATAAATAAAAGTAATTTTTATTTATATTTCTGACAGTCTTAGCAGTTAGGTTAGTGACACCCTGAGAATTTTCCTGGACATAAGTAGTTATTATGATCAGACATTGTTGAAATTATTTATGTCCTTTTTTTATCTTGGCAATTTTTTTATCTGAAGTAAAAATGTGGCTTTGTTACTCTGGGTCAACAGTATGAATTTTTTGTTTGTTAAGAATAGTGATTCATTTAGAACACCTCTATTGACTGGCACTCATCTAGTAACATTCCTTTGAACATTGTAGCTACTATACCATGTTTTGAATCTACTCCTAGAACTGTAATTACCATATAGGTAAGAATGTACAGGTCTGGAGAAACGTAAAATTGTTTTACAATAATTTTACTTACTTCTTACTATTAAATTTTGCTACATGGTTATTACTAGACATCTATTTTCTCAGTTAAAATAATGGATGAAGGTTATTGGGTTGAGGCACTCAATTATTCATTTGGGGCTGGGTTCAATCAATGTGTAAAGATGCATAAACTCTAAATAAATTTAGGCCTTCACTCCTATCAGTTTGCATTTTGTGTATTTCATTCCCACTGACCATTCCTGCACTTGCTTCCTTTGCTGGGATAAGATCCTATGTACAGTACATTAAGGGCTCCGGCGTAGTGCATACCTACCTGATAGAGTACTTGTGTGTCGGAATGCTCTAACACAGGAGTCTGCCAGCCCCAGTAGTAGAGAGATAATGGTGTTCAGCAGATAGCCATCATATATCACACTGTACTGACACTGCTGAACCAGCACCACTGTGAACTCACAGAAATTTGACCGAAATTTTTTCCAGTATGTGCCAGATCTGATCAGTGGGTAATCTTCAGTGTCCTTTAATACATAGAGGGAGTGTTACCAGGTCATCCTAGGATATCTAATGTAACTGTTATTTCCATCTGTCCCAAGATGCACACAATATGTCCACAATAACTGGAGTTCTAGATTTACTTCATTATAAATTGTGTAAAAATTACAAGTTTTGTAAAAATTGGTAATTCTTACATAAACTGCACAGTACGGACTATGCAAAGGCACACACATACCAATCCTACCTACAATTACAACTGAAAAGGTGTTACACAACATTCTCATATAGGCAAACTTCAGTGAGGGTGCGTTGAGGTCTCTGCATGCCATATAGAATTGGACATAAACATAGATACATCTGTTTGCACCAATGATATCCTCGGTGCAAGTCTGATAGTAGCAAACCAAGCGCATAAAATGAGCAGGCTAACCGCATACTGGCCAAAATACACATAGATTTCTGTGTATGCAATGGAGGAGCTTCTATAGCTTATTTGCGTTCAACTCTGCATTAATCCTTATTTAAAAGACTCTGACTTTTTCTTTGGTGCATGCATCAGAGATCCACATCGCATGTGTCCTGAAGGTTACTGTCGGGGGACGCAGATCAAAATTGCAAGGAGATCCATGCAATTTTGATGGGTGTCTATGGGTGGCTAGCAGGAGGAGTTGTGTCGGTATCTGTGACTGCGTCTTCACTGACACCAATGGCCATGGTCCCTCAGACATTCTGCGCCTGTCTGAGGGACCATGGCCATTGCAATGTCCAATGATGCGGCTGATGGCCCGTTGATAGTGCGCCTTTGTATGCACATTGGCAGATTCCCACCACTGCTGGTAAACATCTCAATAGTATGCTCATCAGCCGCTACTGCAACTGCATCCGCCTCTGAGTCACCCACTAAGTCAGTAACAGGTGAAAAAGGCTATGTTTAGTCACACAACATGAAATCGTCCTGGGCACAGGCAACATGTAGCATTCAACAGGAGTCCAGAGCAAGAGGAAAATAACAGGTGGAAACACTTGCATTTAGGTGGTTTTACCAGGCCACCTTGAAGCATGGTCAATGATGCCTACACTATTTTTCACATTCCTAAACTCAGCATGAGTCTCCCCCCAAAAATAAGCAGATTCAGTATCAAGCAAACCCAAAACTCTTTCTAAAAAAGACACTTGGGACAATAATAAGAAAAATATGTGGAAAGAAGCACTATGCTTTTCCAAGAGCGTAAAAAATCACCAAACAAATTAAAAAAAAAAAAAAAAAACTAAGCGAGTCACAGAGCGGAGATGACTTTGGCTATTTTCAAGGTCATATCAGTTTTGTCAATTAAAAGTCCTATTGTGCAAACATTTGAAGTACATTATATGTTCATGTTTTAATTCCCTATAGCAATATATTAACACAAAAAGCACAAGGTGTTCACATTGCAAATTGTTAAGAAAAGAGCACATTGTCAATCAAACGATTATGCTTTGGATTGTAACTTGTCCACGTGGAAGGAATCATAGATTCAAATAAATAAAAAGTTGTTAAACAACAAATCCTTGAAGCCAATGTCTATAGAGTCAATAAAGCTGAAAAAAGTTTATACTGTATTTCAGTAAGACAATGATCAAAAACGTGCTTCAAAATCAACCGTGACATATGTACAGGAACTAAGGAACTAAAGTGTATTAAGGGTCAGTTGGAGACATTATATGAGCCCTTTGAATGAGGAGGATTGGGTAGAGGTGTTGGGTCATCACCCGTCAGACCTGCATGCAGTTTCGACAGGCAACATTGTTAGCATGGCCCCCGCCGTCATCGGCAAGTGTGTATGGCACCCCGCCAGGTGCCGTCGCTTACGAGGTCGGTACACACTAGACATTGTCTAGTGTGTACCGGTCTTAAGAGAAAGTCTAAACACAAATATCATCCTACAGATGTGTCCTGCAACATCTTTGCTGTGTACACAGCAAATAGCTACACACACGAGCGGATACGTGCCCTGTGGGCCTGATTCAGACCCGCTCGCGAGCGCTATGTGCCCGCAAGCGGGTCGATGGTGGCCCAGTGCGCATGTGCACGACGAAGCCGGCTTCGTCGTGCGCATGCGTGAGACCTGGATAGCGACGGGCAAACCGTCGCTCCAGGTCTCTTACCAAAGGGGGCATACTGTCGATGTTGAGTGACAGCACACCCCCTTTGGTGGGCGGGCCGGGGGCGTGGTTGCCCAGATGGAGAAAGCACTCCCACTGACAAGTGATGTCAGTGGGAGTGCTTTCGGCTCTGTTTGAGCCGAAAGCACTCTTGGGCTTGCGGCAACGAGACCCTACCACAAGGATCTCGTCGTAAGCCCAATGGTCGCGATGGTCTTGACCATCGCGACCATCATCATGGCCGCTTGCGAGCGGCCAGGAGGCCATTCTGCAAAACCAGAGGGCCGGCCCTGATTCAGAGCGAGCGCTCTGTCAGAGCATCCGGCTCTGAATCAGGCCCTGTGTACGCACTCGTGCCATAATATGAATGCATGGTGCGATCGCAGTGTGCACCATAGCGTAGCGTACGCTGCTGCGGGTAATCGCATGGCGAGATGCACGCGCGCGTTTGTAGCGCGATCTGCAAAAGATGTAGCAGGACACATCTGTATGCTATATATCATTTTACAGTATTTATAACATCACACTACAAGTGTCTTTCACACAGGACCTTTGTTTTCCTTTATATGTAGTTGCTGCCTTTCTATACTCTGGATAACGATTACATGAATATGAGAATAAGAATTATGGCAACCCTGAATATGTCTAACATAAAGGGATGACAAAGAGAACAGTCCACTAATATTCAACATTGCAGATCGGGTTCCTAAATTATAATGTGACAAGGACCACAGTGCAATTTCCAGTAGAGCTAAAGCTAAAATATAGAAATCCAAATATTAGTTACAGTACCTGCACAGCTCAGTCTGGATTACAATAATACAGGAACATGTGGGGTTACCTGGGAGCCTTGAGTTTATTAGTAAAACTGAGCCCTTTGGTGGTGAAGCATAATAATAGAAGTACACCTGTTTGTGGAACGGATCTCGTTTGAATTCTCACTGTGCACTCTCGGAAGATGCCCACATGCAAGTACAAGCGTACGCATTTCATTCACATCTATACTTACAACTGAAGAGGCGGAACTGGGCGGTATGAACAATGATGGCGTGCCCAGACCTGTACGCATGGGCTTAACTACCAAAGGTGCAAGGGGTGCAGCCCCTAGGGGCCTGTACGTAAGTGAAAATACACCTGTACTCGGATGTGAGCGCCAAAACTGTATATAATGGACATACTGATTGACATGGTGCCAAAACTTTTGCACACGGCACTTTCACAGATTTGTTTTTTCAACACATTAAATTCAGCAAATAAATATTACTTGTGCATTAAAATGTGCAAAATATGTTTAATACTGTGCCCTGCAGAGGTTGTGTTAATTTACACTTAGAGAATCAATAAAACACGCCAAAATTAGACGACGCTTCCCCTAAACTTTGCTTACAACCAAACACATATTAGCATGATGATCACTAAAATATATAGATTGTTCAAAGTGCGCAATTTAAACATACAACAATATATGATATAAGGGACAGGACATATGTGTCTTACCATATTAACTGGCCAGGTAATGGTTAAAATCCAAGGATAAGCCATGAACTTCTTAAACTGCAAACCGGTTTCCTACAAAAAAAAAAAAACCGCAATGGCTTTATATTCACATCTTTAGGACAATATAGGTAGTACTTTAAATATAATTAAATAGTAACAGATAATAATCAATTACAGTATTAGAAACATTACAAACACAAGCATTAAAAACATGAACAAAACTGCATCTTTCTGCTTATAGTCAGCGGAGTGCTCAGAGGATGCTCAGATAGCTGCCCAGCAGCTCAGTGTTCTATGCACATAGGACCTGATTCAGAGCCGCATGCAACACAGATGTTCGCGTAGCTGAGCGATTATTTGCAACTGCTCATGCGTGCAAATTTCTGAAATCTCATATGGCATGGTGCTGTTGCGATCAATTCAGACAGTATCAAAAGTGTGGCAGAAAAGTAATGGGCGTTTCTGGCCGATGACTGGGAGGTGGCTCACACTAGAGCATGCAAAAATGTTCTGTTCAGGGAGGGGAGGGGGGTGATTCTGTTTGGGACAGTGGGCCTGATTCAGAGCCGGACGCTATTTGCGCTCGCTCGTCCAGAAAAAGGGGCTGGCTATTTAAATTGACCGTTCGCTCTTTGCGGTCTGTTGACGCCTCTATGTCTGAACGAGCGAACAAAACATGCGCTCGCTATTTTGTAAAGACGCCCCCTGGCCGCTCGCATCCTACGTCATCTCCGCTATTTATTAGATTAATCGAGTACATCGAAAGGCAAATGAACTGCTCGCTATTCATGTGGTTGCATTTTCCTACCACAATCATGCGAGCAGTTCTGGCTGAAAGACACCCAACTGACGTGGTCGTTGACGCTGCTTTGTTAATTATGCACACCCTTAAAACGCCCGTTTTGACCTTTGGCACGCCTGCGTTCGGATCTCCACTCCCCGTTTTCAAGCACCTTCCCCTGTTACCACCCACAAACGCCTCATCCTGTCACTCAAATTAGCAGGCATTCGCTATTTTGCGAGCACACGATTTTCGGCCGCACTGACTGGTTCGCGCATGCATACTAAAACCCATAAGCATGCGCAGATGTGCGAACATCGCTCAGAACGAACGAGCGGCCGCTTACGAGCGGCTCTGAATCAGGCCCAGAATTGCAAAGCTGCGCGCAAGCTACATAAGACATAGAACCTACTGTCAGGTCTGGTCAAAGCGATGCAAAACATATATTCACTTTCCATATTTCACCAAATGAGGTGAAGAGTGTGAAGAAACATGCTACACCTTCCTCCTCTTAGACAAAGAGATATCTGTCAATTTCCTGAACATTCAGGGTCTGTTGGATGGCTTGAACTAAGGGCTCGATTCAGACCCGCTCGCTAGATGCGTTTGCACGCAACCAGCCTATGCAAATCTAGCAAAGGCAGGCGATCGCACGGCAAGCCATTAGCACGCCCACTATGTATTGGCGTGCCATGGCTCTTTGTATGCAGATGCCCACCAGCCTGTCTTAAGACACCCACTTACGCACATGATCTCCAGGAGGTGTATGCAACCATCGGAAGCGAACGGAGCGCTTGTGATTGACCATACTCTACCTCAAGCACTGCGAGCACTTCAGTATAAAATCCAGCCAGGTGACGTGTACGCTACATCTTAATTATGCACGCCTCTGAAACGGCAATGACACACTCAGGCACGCCTGCGTTCGCACCTCCACTCCACCGTTTTCTCAGAACAAACCCTGTCACCACCCACAATCGGCTTCTCCTGTCACTCACTCAGCTAGGCAGTCTATGCGCAGCGAGCGAATGCTTCACGATTGCTCGGACTGGTTCGCGCACACGCACTACGATGCATATGCAGAATGCAAAAATCGGCTGGGTGCGTGCAAACGCTTCCTAGCGAGCCGGTCTGAATCAGGCCCTAAATCCCCTACTTTCAGTTTCCTATAGGAATCCTAGCCAAGGACGAAAAAACAGCAAAGTCTGATTTTTTGCCCACTTTACCAACCTCCTTGGAGAACTAGCGATTACACAGGTCTGCGATGAAAAAGCTATTTTAACGAATTTATGTGATACTTACAGATTTTTGACTTCTGAACACAAAAATGACTCCCGCTTTTGCATATCACATCACATTTTTCTGCAAAACCTGCATTTATGAATAAGTAATTTTTTTCATATTCTTTAAAGTAATAAATGTATTCTGCCTACATTTATTATAAAACATTGTCTTAAATTAAATCAATCAGTAGTATAGAACGTTGCAATTTAGTTCTCGTCATAAAACTTTCCCCCGCCCAGTGCCAGATTAAGGTCCACATGGTCCTGGAGCTGAAAGTTACAAAGGGCCTAAACCTCATACTGTCTAAAGGAACACTGCACACACACAACAACTACAACTACAAGGTGAGCTGACGAAGGTGGAACCAAATACAACAGATGCAACACAGTTTTGCCCTGTACCTGCTCATTTTAACCCCTGCCTACCACCACATACACACATACACAATACATATACATTACACACCACTCATACAGTACAAGTGATTTAAAAAATTTTAGGCAATGTCAAGGATCCAAACTACAAAGAAATTGTCAGGGAAATGATTAATAGTTACAGAAACCTTGGCTGCTATATGAGTTTAAAGGTACATTTTTTGACTTCCCATATTGAGCATTTTCCGAATAATCTCGGAGACTACAGTGAAGAACAGGGTGAACGGTTCCACCAAGACGTTAAAGATGTAGACAGAAGATACTAGGGTCGTTGGGACGTCAGCATGATGGCTGACTACTGCTGGATGATACACAGAAACGACACAGAAAAAGCTTATTAGCGAAAAACGACAAAACGATATTAACGATTTTTCAATAATTATGGTTTTGTTTGTATTATTGTTTGATATTATTGTTATTTTACTATATAATTAAGACAAAAACACAGTGATATCATCTACACTTCTTCGTATTTCACAATAAATATGTCAAAAATAATCCCAGGGCACATTAGTAAAATGATCGCCAACCAAAAGAGCTCCTCTCAACACCATCTCCTGCCCAGTGTACATTATGACGGTGTAAATTGTGACAGACTTGTATCATGATAATGTCCAGTCAGGTACACACACAGTGGACATCAATCACAAAAAAAACAATAGATTCCAAATTATTTTAGTTTTGCACTAATGATCTGAGAAGGTGCACCCACTACACTTGCACAGCTACTTTCTAGACTTTAGAAATGCGTCTGCAATCTGGAAGTGCACTTTGGTATGCAGGGAGAAGGAAAAGTCTGAAGGAACATGCTGTTACATTAAAGTCTAGCCTCCTATCACTTGTGTCCTACACCTTTCATTTAAATTAAACTTTCCATTATCTCCTATAATGCTGCTGAGTTACGTATTTACTGTATGGCTAACATTAATCACGAGAGTGAGGTGACAGTCTTATTATGTGTCATTTTGGTGGAGGTACCCTGCACCAGCAACCTTCACTTGGGAAATACGAGCACCAGCATTTATCAAAACCACATCTAGATGATATTAGGGCATATTCTCACATCAGCTACTTTCATGGTAATTTCTGTATCTATAAATATATTCACTTTCCATATTTGTTAGATAATCTGTGCTGTGGCGCACATGATGACTCTACTGTAAGATCTTTTAAAGATGAGATGTCTGTGGTCAATGTACTGAAGAACAGAAATGAGACATTATGTCTTCTCTATGCCCATCATTTACCTGTCTACAGTGACCATTTTTGTGGGTATCTTTAATACACATATGCCTTATTTTTGGAATAGTACAGGGATATTCAATTAATTTATTTTATAAAAATACTGATTTACATTACATTGTGTTTATGAACGTAAAACAAGGAAAAGCATGGACACAGGATTAACATGGCCAATATCTACCTCATCAAACTCCTCAGTCAGTTTCTGCATAATTTCTCTGTTGTTTGGATTCTGAAATAGCTCTGCTGTTACCACCCCTAAGCAGATAGAAAGAAAATGCCATATATGTCAGTAAACTTATACATTATCACATTTATACATAACAATGTAATAACAGGTATTCCACTCCTACTTCACAAAATATGCAGGGGTGATATCAAGATAAAATCAAATCCCATTGGCAGATACTGGGTGAGTAATTTGTAGGACTAGATCTACTCGTTTCATTATCTTGGATAAAATTTTAACTTCAGAAAACTTGTCCTTTACTAGGCAAACATTTTGTAACACTAAGGGGTAAATTTAATAAGAACCGTGCCTGGTCCGAGATGCCTGAGTTTAAAACATGCACACATGACTTATCAGCTGAAACACTCAAAATTTTACCAGGAATCGCGTTTTACTGAATCGTGTTTTTTGTTGGTGTATGTGATCGTGTTTTATTCACGTGTTGCCTGTGTTCCCCGTAGCCAAACACTCCCGAACATGCAGCGTGCACACATCAGTGATATACGTGCAGGTTTCTTGTGTGTAATGTGAGACAGTCCTAGTGTTTTTTTTTTAAATCATGTAGATTTTTATTAGAAAATTTTCTACATATTATAAACAAACCAAAAACAGATAAACAAAAATATAAAGTGTTGCCAATAAAAAAGGAAAGTACAGTGGTACAAATAAATACCAAAATATACAATCAAAGAAGTATCAGCAGTAAACCGAACCTGAGATCACAAATATGACATATAAACAACTAGCACATGAAAGTAAAATACAATAATCGAACAATAAGGAAGCAAACAAAACAAAGAACGGGGCAAAAACAAAAAAGGGAAAGAAAAGGGAGAATAGAAGAGGATAGATTACAAGGAAGGATCCCCAATTGGTCTACGAAGGCCCAAGAAAGAAAGAACCCATCTATCCCATAATTTGTGAAATTTAGAAAGGGTTTTACGACTAATATAAACATACTGTTCATGATCAATGGTATCATTAACAAGTGCCCTCCATTTGTGTATATCAGGAGGATCTGGAGCACACCAAGAATGGGCAATAATTACTTTTGCTAAAGTAGATAAGCCTAAAACATAACGATAAATATTTGCATTAAACAATTCCTCAATATCCAAAGCGAATAAACAAAGTTTTGCCTCTAAGGGAGGTAATGAGGGGAAAGTAAACTGCATATCAGACCATACCAAGGTCCAAAAATCATTAACCCTAGGGAATCCCATAACAAATGCCAAAAATCACAACCAAGAGCATGACATTTTGGGCAATCAGTTGGAACATTAATATCAATACGTGCAATAGAAACAGGGGACCGGTAAGACCTGTGCAAAATAAAATAATGGATTTGTTGGAAACGAACACAAAGGGAAGTGTATCATATAGAGCCCAACAACTGAGACCATTGTTCATCCTGAAGAGAACCCAGATCTAATTCCCATTTATTCCTAAGAGAAAGGCATCTGGCAAATTACGAGAGGTAAGATCACTATAAAAACAGGAGACTGTATTACGAACAGGCAATTTGATAAGTGCAAGTTTAAGAAGAGAAGGTGATAATAAAACAGGGTCAGATCCAAACTGGGAGTGCAGGGCATGACGAAGTTGAAGGTATCTATAAAATGCAGCACGAGGAAGGCCAAACTCCATGCACAAATGATCAAAGGAGTGAAGAACCCATTATGAAACAAATGGCCAAGGGATTTGATACCATATGAAATCCAGAAGGACTCCGATCCCAGCACTCCCAGCTCAGAAAAACCACCATTATACCACAGGGGGATCTCTGGATCCACACCCTCATCCCCAAATAATCCCTGAGCAAAATGCCAAACCAGTCGAGCCTGTCGAAGTAAGGGGGGAGGATCTACCCGGCAATTTTACAGAGAACAAAATTTGTAAAGGAGCTAAAGGGGAGCCTGTTTGCCCACTAAGAAATCCCGCCAAAGCGGTATCAGTACCAGCAGATAACCAGGGCACCAATTGTGACAACTGTGAAGCCATATAATAAATACGTAAATTAGAAAGGGCCAGCCCACCTAAAGATTTAGATCTACAAAGTGTACGGAGAGCAATCCGTGGTCTCTTATCCCCCCACACAAAAGAAGATAAAATAGAATCAATATGAGAAAAAACTTTATTGGGAATATATACAGGGGAATGCAAGTATTTAGGTTGAATGGACATTTTAAATAAGTTAATACGACCTGTCACTGTAAGCGGAAGTTTCTTCCACACATGAATCTTTTGTTTAAAAGCGGAGGTAATGGGCATCACATTTAATTCTACAAAAGTCAGCAGGGTTAGGTGAAATGGAGACACCCAAATACCGAAAGGAGAGTCCATTGTAAAGGGCAGGAGAGAGAGGGGGATAGAGGCAGGGAGCCATTCAAAGGAATAATATTAGACTTGGACCAATTTATCAGCAACCCCGAAAAAAAAAAAAAATCCTTAATACCGTCCATCAAACGATCCAAAGCTGGGCACGCGTCTGCCAGAAACAGGAGCATATCGTCCGCATAAAGAGCTATTTTGTCAATTACATGGCCCACTCGCATGCCCAAAATAGCGGAATCTGAGCGAATGAGACACGCCAGGGGCTCGATAGCCAGTGCAAACAATGCATGGGATAAAGGGCACCCCTGGCGTGTGCCACGCCCAAATTGAAAAGAAGAGGAGACACAACCATTCACCGACACTGGCTGCTGAGGAAGAGTACAAAAGACGGACCCAGCCAATAAAACGAGGACCAAAACCAAACTTAGACAAGACCTCCCATAAATACTCCCATTCCACAGAATCGAAGGCCTTGGCTGCATCGAAGGAGACCACCACCGCTTCAGAGGTATCCCCATGGGACATTTGCATATGGTAAAATAATCGCCTAATATTTTGAGTAGTAGATTTACCAGGCATGAAGCCGGTCTGGTCAGGGTGTATAATAGAAGTAATAACAGAATTAAGACGAATAGCCAGCAGTTTAGCCAATATTTTAATGTCAGTGGTAAGAAGGGAAATAGGTCTATAAGAGTCTGGATAGAGGGGGTCCTTCCCAGGTTTTGGGAGCACTACAACCAAGGCCTCTGACATGGATGGCGGGAGACAATCAGCATTCAAAAAAGAATCAAAAGTTTCAATGAGACGCGGAATAAAGAAGTTTTTAAATTTCTGATACATCTCTATCAGAACACCATCAACTCAGGGAGCTTTACAGTGTGGAAAGGAGGAGATAGCAACCTCCAATTCCTCCTCTGTAAAAGGAGCATCTAATAAATTCACTACCTCAATTTCAAGACAGGACAGAAGGACTGCCTCTAAATAGGCACAAAGCTGGGAGGGAGAATATGATACCTTAGTAGCATAAAGAGAGGAGTAATATTGCAAAAATACATCTGTTATAGAAGGAGCAGAGGTATGCAACGTTCCAGAAGAATCAAGGATACCAGAGACCAGTTCTGGAAGCACCATCCTCTTTTGCCAAAAATGCTAAATAACTCCCCCCAACTTCCGCCTGTGAATATTGCCTATGACGCAAAAACAACAGTTTGCGCTTGGATTTATCAAACAGGTGATCCGACCACTCCCGCTGGGCACGAAGCATAGTCTCCATGTCTGAGATCACTCTGGACAAGAGGTAACGGGCTTCAGCATCCCTATAAGCAGTTTCCAGAATAGTTTCCCACTGCCTATGATATAATTTAATGTTAGCAATACGCTTAATAAAGGTGCCCCTTAAAAAAAGCCTTAAAGGAATCCCAAAGAAGAGAAACCTCAGTACCCGCATTATCTTCAAAATAGGACACCCAAGCATCCTCCGACTCAGAGCCAGCACCCATCAGGTCCAGCCAAAATGGGTTAAGCTTCCAAAAACTGGCACCCTCCGAAAGGGAGGAACCAATACTAATACACAACGGAGAGTGGTCGGTGACACCCCTCAACAAATAATCAACTGCAGAAACTCTGGGAACCAAAATAGGTGAAAGAAAAACCATATCAATACGGGAAAAAGTACGATAAGTAGAAGACTGACAGGAGAAAGCAGAGACAGCCGGAGAACGGACACGCCAGACATCCAACCAGCCCAATTCAGCAATCAATTTAGAAAAGGGAGACGGGATGGAGGTAGGGAAGAAATGGACTCTCGCCAATGATCCAGGGATGGATCCATTACGTTGTTAAAATCACCCAAGCAAATAACAGGGGTAGAGGGAGAAAGTGCAATAAAGGCAGCAACCTTACCCAAAACATCATTAGAATATGGTGGGGGGATAAAGACCGCAAGTATATGCACAAACAGAGAATTAACAAATGCTCTCAGGAAAACATATCTACCCATCGGATCAATTTGGACTGTATCAAGACTAAAATGAAGACGCTTGTGAATCAAAATAGAAACGCCTGAGAGAAAGTGGAATGGTACATGCATCCCACCCAGGGCTTTTTCAAAGCCATTATACGGCTACCAAAGAGATGAGTCTCCTGAAGACAAACAATATCCACATTTAATTTTTTAACCTGTGACAGAAATAGGGCTCTTTTAACCTGATCACTAAGGCCCCGAACATTCCAGGTGAGCAAACGAATGCCCCCAGAATTATCCCCAGCAGCCATAATAATAATAAATCACATAAGAGAGCAACAAGGATAAAAAAAACAGACAGAAAGACAATAAAGATACCCCCATGCACAAGCAATATACAGGTCGGGTCATATACCATATGAATGGCAACACATATAAAAATAATTAAAATAAAAACAACATAAGAAAAATAACAAACTAACCCACATCCAAAACCCACCCTGCATACCCTACCAAACTTAAGGTATAACTAATCCCGAAAAAAGAAAGAAAAATTCCATAGTCTAAATTAATAAACATAGACTAAATAAGAAAACAGTAACTTACGTATCACGGGATGGTAGACAAAGCTATTGCTAGCAAGGCCCTCCAAATAGTTATAGAGGAGCGGTAGCCCCTCAGAACAAACTAGAGTCCACTAAACTGACCCAACTCCCCCCATTACCAGAGAATAAATGAAAAAATCACAACAAAACAGCAGATGGACCACAATATACAATAAAATACATTAAATGATCAAACAAAATAGGGGGAGCACTTAAAACAGGGGAAACCAGTAACGGACTCACGAAACCCCCAGATCGACATCAGGAAACAGCAAGGAGTACAAGGCAAAAAAGTCAACATGGAGGCTGCGGACGTCCAGCCAGCCAGGCCTCAGCATCTGCAGGTGTATTGAAAAAATGAGTGGTACCATCAGCCACCACACAAAGACGGGCAGGAAAAAGCATGGAATATTGGAGTTGGAGCTCCCGTAGCGTGCGTTTAACAGGCATAAACTGAGAACGGCTTTTTTGTACCTCAACAGCAAAATCAGGAAACACTGAAATAGAGTGATTATCCAACTTGAGAAGACCATGGAGACGGACCAGCTGCAAGACTGCGTCACGGTCTTTGTAATGAAGCATGCGGGCAATAAATGTCCTCGGCGGGGCTCCCGAAGGCGGCGGCCTAGCAGGCACACGGTGGGCCCGTTCAACAGAAAGCTGCGGTGAAAAGGCATCTTTACCAAAGAGTTTCACCAACCAATCCTCCAGGAACTCCTCAGGAGCAGAACCTCAGCCCGCTCCGGCAGGCCTACAAAGCGCAGGTTGTTTCTTCGGAGGCGTCCCTCCAAATCGGATAGCTTGGAACGACAGGCAGCCACTTCAGTGGAGAGGCCCGCAATCTACCCAGGTATTGGCGCCGTAAGATCCTCCACAGCAGAGATACGATGTTCAGCCTCCCCAACTCGTTCCCTTATTTTCTGAAGATCATGACGGATCAGGGAGATCGCAATCTGTACTTTGCCTATCTTGTCAGTGACCTTCTTTTCTGACCCCGCAATAGCTTGTAAGATACGTGAAAGATGAGAGTCACTTGCAGAATCAGACGCAGTAGTAGGAGGAGGTGGTGGCGGAATGACAGGAGGAGGTTCAACCGGTGGAGTAGGTGTACAGGCAAAGCGCTCCAATTTAGCGGCAGCCCCAGAGGAATGTCCAGTTTTCCCCATTATATAGCAAAGGGATCACCAGAGGATACTTGAAAGTAGAATTTTAATGCTGGCATAAACTCCAGGAATTGTAGAATAATCAAACTGCAGCCCAGCAATAAATCAGGAGATACAGACCACACAATAGGAATCCAGAAGGGTGAACTACAGGTCCCAGCCAGTCACCCACAGAAATTAATTAAGATCCAGCAAGTCTACACCACTAGAAAGTAGACACCTCTTCAGGTAGATCAGGCAGCAATAGAGAATAAAAGGCACAGGTTGTTCAGTCACTGACCCTTAAACTTGCAGCAGCACTGCTGTGTGTCCAAATCCAAAATGGCCGTCGTCAACAGGAGACACCAGGAGCCAGCACCATAGCCTGCAGGAGGGAGAAGCAATCCGGTCACCAGTCCACCCAGCAGGAGAGGAGAACCGTGTCCCCAGAGGATCAGAGAGCCAGGAGGAGAAACTGCAATTAGCAGCCGCCTGGGAGAGACAGCGGGAGCCGCGACCGCACACGTGACCAGCCGAGGAGGAACACACTACCAGTCAGCAGTACCAGCGTGCATCCACAAGCCAGCGCCGGGGATAAGAGGACAAACGCTCCAGCGCCGATCCATGGGCAGCAGCAGACACTCGCCCACAAGGCAGGTAAGTGAAAAGCCTGGGGCACCACTCCTGCAGGATTTATAAAGGATAAATAGTAGGAGAGCACGCAGGTATGCTCCTACTACATGCCGCTCCAAGCTACGCCCCCCACTACGTGTCCCCTGTGCTTAATGAATCGGCACCAGGCTCTGTGGGCCAGTCTTGGTTTTAAAAATGCAGGGAAAAAAAAATGGCATGGGGCTTCCCGTATTTTTAAAACCAGATCCGGGCTCCACTAGCCAGGGTGTAGTGCCACAGCCAGGGGAACCTTTCACCAGGTCATCCAGTCAAAGCATTAACACCCCAAACTAGTCAACCCAGGCCAGGTATCCCATGGGAGGGACTCCCCCAACAAAGGGGACCCACTTTCCTGAGCACTCCAAGCCTGGACTGAAGCCCAGGGCTCTTCCCTACACCCCATGGCGGCACACGCACATTTTCTGGTTTTGGGAAACACCCCTATAAAATAAAGGACAGCAGGATTATCTTTATTGCATACTAGCTAAATTGCATGGGGTTTATTATTTGATGTTGTCCAAAAGCATCCAGTGGAAGACATAGAACAGGCTCCCTGGGTCAAAGTTCTGGTTGACACACTCTGCTGTGAGGTCCAAACGGGACCCCAACCATTCCATTAGGCATCCCAGACCAATTGCCATCCCTCTTTGAATTTCATCCAAATCCATCCAGTGGAAGTCCAGCTCCCCGGGATCAAAGTTCTGCCCAGCATACACCAACGGGAGGTCCGACAAGGACCTCAACCCCCTAGTATGTCTTCTGGGATCCAAATTATGTGATGTCGTTCAAATCCATCCAGTGGAAAGCCCAGAACAGGCTTCCTGGGTCCTGGATGATCGATATTGATCATCCAGCACACCACGAACCCACCAACGACCCGCGATCAGCGATCACGGGTCCTTATAGTAACCTGATATCAACCAGGTTGGCCTGCATGCACGGGCAATGGGCGATATCATTATCGCCCATATGTGCCCGCGCATTGCAGGTCGTTGGCCACCGAAAAATGCAGAATTTTCTTACACGTTAGAGTCTCTGGGGAATATTTCTTAAGATCATTTGCTTAGATACAGTCTTTTATTTAGGGCAGCTTATGTTAACAGTACTAATATTTATTCCATCATACAAAAGCCACTACTACTTAGCATCTGACATGACTAACAGCAGTAAGCAGTTAAAGTGTTCGTTAACTTTATTATTATTTTTATTTACTAAGGGGGCGTGATGACGCCTCCCGTTATTAGGCCACGACCCATTTAACCTGGGCCCGCCGCGGCTCTTATCGCACCTGGTCGCACCACACATAACACGGGAGCTTAGTGTGACTCTGTAGCGCTAAGCGTCTTTTTTGTGCATCTTTTACCTTCAAATGCGTCCTATTCACACAGCTATGTGACTAGAAAGCACAAGCAGCTTCTGTTGATTAAAATGATATACAGCATGCCTATGTTCTGTGTGAGACTGCGGGTGTATCTGCATGCTAAACACTACGTTACAGTGTTACAGCCACTACACTGAAATGTAGCGTTTCGTATGCAGATACATCTGCACTCGCTCACAGAACATAGGCATGCTGTATATCATTTTAATCAGCAGAAGCTGCTTGTGCTATCTAGTCACATCATGGTGCTAATAAGACGCATTTGAAGGTGTAAAAAAAAAAACGCAAAAAAGACGCTCAGCACTACAGAGTCATACCACGGCATGGCGCGACTAGAAGGGCTGTTTAACGCACAAGGAGGCTAGATGTATGTGGACGCACCTGTACACGGTCAATTCAGTTGCACCAAACAGCCCCTCTCGATGTGCCAAGCCCTGGACGACTCAGCCGCGTAAAGATTATTTTTCGTTCAAAATGTGCTTCTTATTTGCCAAATAAAACAACTGGAAAACACAAAACTACTTTGCTAGATTGCACTGACCAATTTGATGTGTGCTACTGATACCCCTTTTCCACTGCCGCTAAAACCCGGGTTATTGCCTTGTCAACCCGGGTCACGGCTCAGAGGAAAAGGCTCCTACGAAAAAATCCCAGCATTTCTTCCCGGGTTTCAAGCAGGGTTTTACCTGGGTAAGGCTCAGTGAAAACGGGTATCCCGGGTCATCCAATCCGGGTCCCGGTCACAGGATAGGTAGAGCCGCAATCTCCAAGCGCCGGCAGAGGTAAACCCTGGCAATATCCTGGGTCCAGCTTGCTGTGTAAACAAGATCAAGCCGCTGTAACATGGCTTAAAACCAGTTTTCAGTGTCCTGGATTGGACCCGGGATTTTGGTGGAAAAGATGTACGAGCCTAAATCTGTGTTAAACGTGCTACGATGCAGCAATTGTGTTTTTTTTCATACACCAAGTTCCGTTGTACTCTGTGACTTTGGGCTTGATTCAGCAGTGCACTCTGGGCCTGATTCAGAGCTGGATGCTCTGACCAGAGCGCTCGCTCTGAATCAGGGCCCTCCTACCTTATGCGAGCGGCCAAAAAGATGGTCATTGGACTTGCGACGAGACCCTGCGGTAGGATCTCGCTGCCGCAAGCCCAGGAGTGCTTTTGGCTCTATCAGAGCCAAAAGCACTCCCACTGACATCACTAGTGATGTCAGTGGGGCCGGCTCCAGACGGAAGGCGTTCCCATGGGAACGCCTCCGTCTGGGCAGCCACGCCCCCGGAACGCCCACCAAAGGGGGCATGCTGTCAGTCACCATCGACAGCACGCCACCTTTGGTGCGAGACCCATAGAGACAGCTTGGCTGTCGCAATGCGGGTCTTGCGCATGCGCACGACGGAGCTCCCTCCGTCGTGCGCATGCGCATTAGGGCACCATCGACCCGCTTGCGAGCGTTCAGCGCTTGCGAGCGGGTCTGAATTAGGCCCTCTGAACGCAGAATCACGATTATCGGGAATCTGCGTGTACGCAGGCCCATTCTGCGAGTGTGCAGAATGGGTCCTGCTCAATCGCATGCAAGTCCTTGAATGCCTCTGCCTGATTGACAGGCAGAGGCATTTAAGGGGCAGGGGCGGACGGCGTTCCCGAAAACGGGGCCTGTCCTCCCAGTTTTCCGGGAGTGGCTAGCCCAGAGACTGCGTGTACGTGCGCAGTTTGCTGGGCTCGCAAGCTTACTCAGCTGCCCGTCCACCCAGCACCGTCCACCATCGCGAACATCGATGGTCACGATGGTGTGCTGGGATCGCAAATGCAGCAGGGGGTGTCATACACCTCCTGCTGTATTTGCATTATTGCAATGTTCGCAATTGCAAAGCTGCCTGTGTGCAACTTTTTAAATGGTGATCCTTGCTCAATCAGGCCCTTTGTTCGTGTTTAAAACTAATTCCATTGTGGTTAACAATGCAACTCAAAGTCTCTAGTACACTGGTGTTTCATGGGGGGGCGATTCAATTGTTCAGCTGGCGGCTATTTTTTTAAGGTGCCCAACGGAGCAATTCAATTGTTGCTCCATCTGAGTGCAATTCAGGAGGGATGCGAGCAAAAATGTGCGAAAAACCTCGGGTTAGGGAGTCCTAACGAGGACTTTAGACGGGATTAGCCATTTTATACCGCTAAACCCAGTCTAATAAGGCGTGAAGAGGGCGAAAATTAATGTGCCCCCAGAACAATTGAATTGCAAAACTGGGCGCTCATTAATTAACGCCACCCGTGCAACAATTGAATCGCCCCCACGGTGTCTGCGATGTAAATAAAACACAACATTTATAGAAACTCTCAGAGTGGTTCAGTCGTGCCAGGCGTCTCATGTCGTTTGGCGTATTGAGGCAAGGACACATCTGTACCACTCTTCCACTGGTAAAGCTATGTTCTGCAGACCCCACTCAGAAGGGCGCTCCTCTCCAAAGCTGATAAATAAAAATCTTTCTCTCACCGCTATAAAGGGGGGAGGGGGATTTATCTAAGCTTGGAAAGAAATAAAATTGTAAGAGAAATTACCAACCAATCTGCTCCTGTTGGTGCTGTTATCCTGGCTGTTGGTGCCAGGATAACGGCATGTATGGAAGTGTGCCACCACCATCTAACATGGACAGTGTAAACAGTAGATAGTATATCCTTTCAGGTATGTATGTAGACATACATGTAAATTAAACAAATCAGAACTTTATAAAAAAGACAAATTGAATTAATATAATTACCTTGACATCCTGAGCACTGTATATAGAAGTTAACAAGATCAAGCAGAGCTGCATCCCTGTCATTTTGATAGGCTTCAATCCAGTTATCCACTACAGACTGTAGGGGAACAACATGAAATAATTATTCCCAAAATCACTCGCCTTGGTACAGTATAAAAGGCTCTGAAGCATTCCACAACACTAAAGGTGTGTACACACACACAACGATTTTTTAACGATTATCGTTAACGATATCGTTTATCGTTCAATCGTTGAAAAAATCGTTCACTTTCGAAGTTAAAACGATGAATGATTATCGATCATGCGTGTTCACGTTTGTAGTTCAGTCAGACTGATCAACTCAACGATTTTCATTAAGGGAATATGCAATAATCGTTTGTAGTTCCAAAAAAATGTTAATTACACTTTAAAAAATCTGACAGATAAATCGGACAGAAAATAGTTCATAAAATCGTTCAGAAAATCGTTGGTAACAAAATCATTGTGTGTGTATGCAGCTTTAAACCTGGAGTCAATGAACTCTCCTATAAATGCTTGAATTACTCAGTCCATTAAAACTGCAATTAAATATATGGAAAATGCTTCATGATACCAGCAGAGACTATATTTAAAGAATAACAGGATTTGCCTGATCTGCAAAATTAATTTGTTCAAGGTACCACCTAGCAACAAGTTGCTCTCCTTCCTGTCCCAGTATAAGGTAATTTGTGCAAATGTAAATACTCCATTCACACTTGTGTCCTCTTTCACTACAGGAGAGAAGCCAATATACAAGGAAACACTGCCACTCCCAATAGAACAGGGGACAAATAAGTTCAAGCTAACAGTGGTGACATAAGAGACCACGAGTTGATCACACACCAGTATCCTAAAAGTTTATGTTTTATGGTTACCACTTATTCCACATTTCTGCTGAGATCTGTTAATAAATGATGACAGCTGCATTGGTAGGTGAGGTCCAATGCTCAAAGTTTGAGAATAAAATGTCATTGGTAATCTTACGATAAATCTGAACTGATCAGGTAAAATCTCTTTAAGTGTTCCCATGACCGTGCCCCCAAGGGGCGGATGAACGGAGCAAAATTGTTGTGATTCAATACTCTGGGAGGCTCGCAGTCCCACCAGATGATGCTCAGCCGCATGCAGCAGAACTCCATATTTGCCTTTGGCTGCTTATTAAACACGGTTTAGAAAAATGAAAAAGAAAAATTGAGGAACTGCGCTTTATCTGTTAATGAGTATTAAAATCATCCAATACATATTCAAATTTAAAATATCAAATAATATAATTTACTAAAATCTGTAAATACAACCTTGCATGGGTCACAGCAAATACAAAAATATTGCACAAAAAAGGTTATTATTCTGCAATAGCAGCAGTGCCAAGTGTGACTATTTAATATCCAGAGCTCTAAAAGTAAAGAGAATGAAAAGGCAACTCTCTTATTCCAGCATATTGTGGGTTAAGTATCCGCTGATAGATTGAGGTAATGTCCGTAATGTTATTGAATAAGGTATGTGGTTTCTCACCCTTGTATCTGCACAATGATTCCGGTGTAATCCCTTGGTGGCTCAGTAATTGTAGGACTTGTAAATAGGGCTGCTAATCCGGATGGCAGTGTCCAATAATGGATCCTCGGTCCATTGGCTTCCAGCAGCAATCCCGCACTCACGCTGTGTCCACACGGTGAGACCGGCGTCTCTACCATGTGAAAGGCTGCGAGTGCTGGGAAGGCTAGCGGCTTGCGGCTGACTGGCAATGGGGAGACAGGAGGTTATAGCCACAGTCACGGAAAGAAGGAGACAGATGGAGGTTTTTTTGTAGCGGTGCTGTAAAAAATTGCTGGATCCCTGCTTGTAATGGTAGTGGCAGGTTTTCCTACCAAACGCGTTTCTTTACCCTTAGGTGATTTCGTCTTACTTATTCCAGCACAATATGCTGGAATAAGAGAGGTGCTTTTTCGTTCTCTTTACTTTTAGAGATCTGGATATTAAATAGTCACACTTGGCACTGCTGCTATTGCAGAATAATAACCTTTTTGTGCAATATTTTTATATTTGCTGGGACCCATGCAAGATTGTATTTTCAGAGTTTAAAAAATTATATTATTTGATATTTTAAATTTGAATATGTATTGGATGATTTAAATACTCATTAACAGATAAAGCGCAGTTCTTCAACTTTCTTTCTGATATTTTGTTAAGCCTGTCGAGACTTAATTGGAACAGCAGCTAAATAATCAGTTCATGAATAGTGCCATTAGTAGACAGGGATAATTACTGCCTATTGGTTTATGTTATATTGTTTGGTTCACACGGTTTACCCTGACTAAAGGACTTATTTTGCACCTTCCTGAGGTGCGAGCAGAAATCCGACTAAACTAGTGCCACAATGCTGTTTTTGGGCTTAGCATATGCACTAACAGCAATCACGACTGGCACTTAAGTTGGAGAATACAGGTTACCCCATCTAAACAACTGGCTTAAGGCGCGGGAACCTGCATTTCCCAACTTTAGTGCAGGACAAGATGGTGACAATTGAATAGCTCCAAGAACTCATTCCCGATACTATTCAATTTGCACTGAACTGAATCGCCCCCTTTGAGAAAGGTGAAGTGACGTAGTTGGCCATAGCAACCAAATAAGCTTCTAACTGTCCTTTATCTAGCACAGTTTATAAAATGACAGACGCTATATAGTCAGTACACAAACAGGATATTTGTTGTAAAGTGACCTACCTGTATTGCTTTCTTTCCAATGCTAACAACCTCAAACAGTGTCACAGCTTCAGCCGCATCTCCATTTGATATGTGACTGTCCCTGCTCCGCCTTGAAGAATTTCTTCTAGAGCGGTTCTCAGATTGTCTTCGAGCCTTCTTCACCTAGAGAAATACAGATTAAGTGTCTGTGCTAATCCATATATATAAAACATAGGCTGTGTAAATTTTAAATATATATTTATTATACACATGAAAAAATTAACTGCAGTTCAACTCTAAAAACATGTATAGACATTACACATTATGTAAAAGGAGGTAGATGGGTGCTTGCACTAATTAACTAAGCACATGCTATCTCCAATACAACATAGGGTCAAATGTAGATATTGGATCCGCTCTATAGAACAATGATGGTAATCAGCATATAATAATACCAGTAGCTGGATGATAACGATCTTATTAGAAATAGTCACTCTGAAGGAGCCTGATAGATAATGGCACGGCGGCTCCCCGTTGTATAGAGCCATTAAGAGTATACAATACTGATAAGGTGAATGTGATGGCGGAGGGTCTCCAGACCAAATCCGCAGTCCAGTATCTCACCTGTCCCGGTGGGATCAATATTCCAGCGGGACAATATTCCAACTCCTCAGGAACCAGCCGCTCCTGCGGCTCCCAGACGGATCAAGAAGGTGAGTGTGATATTGTCCCCTGTACCAAAGCCGCTCCGGCGGTTAGCTGTGGGGCTGTGCGTCGCTCCGGTGACTCACAAGCAGGAGGAGTAGTGCAGGAGGCGAGCCGCCCGTGCCTCAGCAGCTCCCGACCAGAGCACAAGGGGTGATAGCTGGGCAGTCCAACCTCCGTGTGAGGCCCCCTGTCCGACGGAAGGGACAAGTGGCAGGGGTGATGACCACACAGACAGGCTCAGCAATGTCCATCAGTAGGTCTCCACAGCACTAGCAGGTGAGCGGATAGGTAACACCAATTCGCCAATGGCGGCTCCACAAGGTAGTACAGAGGTGGAATATGATTAAAGAGGTTGAAAGCAGTCCAAATGGACCTTGACACGTTTCTTCCCTCTAACAAGGGTTTTTTCAAAAGGCACAGAAATGTAAAAGTAGAGAAAACAGTGATGAAAGGGGGTGCATCTTAAGGCCACTGCCCCTTTTGGAGTGACCAGGCCCCCTTTTTCGGGCACGTGCGCAGAGGAGTCCCCTAGTACGAATACCACTCTGCTCCCTGACAACCCTAGAATAAACACTAGGTTCTAAAGATGTAGTTTAGGAGGTGTGGCCACGGCATCTATGGAGTAGCACACGCAGGTGTGAGCTCTCCAGTGTAATCATCCTGCACCACCTCCTGTTTCCAGCGCCCCGGGGATAGAGTGTACTGGGCAGACGTCGGAGGTCCTGGAGCACCTGCTGCGCCGGGTTTGGGAGCAATTCGCAGCCTCCTGAGCCTACTTAGAGGCAGACTTCCCGGCGGGTCTAATAGCCGCTGCGGGTCACGTGGGACGCCGGCGGGCACCGTGTCTCCGTGCGGTGCTGAAATACACGCTGCCACATACAGCCTCGCTGGACTCTCCCTACTGGCTGGCTTTGACACCCTGCCTTACCTGCTACTGGATGCCCCTGCCTGCTGTCTTGATCTCCTGCATGGGTGCCTTTCTCTCCTGAGGACTGGAAGTGCTGCTGGTCGCCATTTTGTTTGCTGGGCTGTGCACTGAGTCTGTGGCTTCTCCTAATACAGATATATAGTGCTTGGTGCTGCTGATATTGATATTTATCTATTTTACACTACTATACTGCCTCACCTATTTACTATGGGGAAAACTCATCATGCTGCTGCAGCAGCGAAGCTGGAGCGTTATTTTCGCTCATCAACGCCGCAGCCCCCGCCCCGAGATGAACGGGATGTCTGTTCTCCTCCTGCGTCTCCTCTTGCCGATACTGTACCGGAGGGCTCCTCTGTAGCTACCTTGCAGAGTGTGCTAGATGCAGTCACGGCCAGTGAGAAAAGGCTCGCTGATAAGATTGGCAAAGTGCAGTCTGACCTATCTATAATTCATCATGATCTGCAACGAGTCCGGGAGAGAGTGGGAGAGGGAAACAATTACTTCTACGCTTGAGGATACAGTATCTCTGTTAAAAGAGAAGGTGGCTGCTTTGGATTCTCAGATGGCTACGGTGCATAAGAAGCTGTCGGATATGGAGGGGCGCCTTCGGCGTAACAATGTAAGATTTGTGGGGCTACCGGAAAAAGAGGAGGGCTCGAATCCGGAGGAATTTCTGGAAAAATGGCTGCTGGAAACATATGGCCAGGAGGCCTTTACTTCACACTTTGCAGTAGAACGGGCTTACCGTGTACCGACCAGAGCGTTGCCTCCTGGAGCCCCTCCGCGTACTTTTATTGCCAGATTCCTTCACTATCAGGATCGTGATGCTGTGATAAGGCTGGCTCGCACTAAAGGTCCAATGGAACGTAATGGCTCCCGGATTTCGGTGTTCCCTGATTTTTCTGTTGAAGTTCAAAAGGAGAGGGCACAGTTTCTCCCAGTCAAGCGTCGCCTGCGGGATCTCAACCTCCCATACGCCATGCTGATCCCATCTAAATTACATGTGGTAGCGGATGGTGAAACAAAATTCTTTTTCACCCCGAGGAAGGCTGCTGTGTGGCTGGATCGTCGTGCCCCGGCCAGGAGGCCGCTAGTTAAATGTATATGAGCAGGTAGAAAGTTTTATTAGATATATAATCCATAGGGTCTAAACATTTTATGCATGTACATTTGTCAAAGGTGTATTCACCATTTAGTGAACCATAGCCATAACAAAGCCATACATAAATCCTTTGACAACTTACCGGGGTCAATGATTGTTCCAAACCGCCATTCTCTTTGCTTAGGACAGGAAAGGAATTTGTGTTGGTATTCTCTCTGTAATTATAAAATAAGAATTCACATTGCACCTCTTAGTTTTAAATTCTTTCTATAAACACATATAATCTAAACCCTTAAAGCAGCATACATATTTAAAAAGGCAAGTGAAGTTTAAAGCACTAAAAATAATATCTGAATAAAACTTAAAGTTCCAAGCACATTACATATGTAAAAGCCTCCACTCTTCCAAGTGTTTACAGCAGTGGTTCCTAAACTGGGTGCCATGGACCACTTGCAGGGGTGCCACAGGTTGGTGGTCCAAGACCATGTAAAATTATTTGTCAACTTGATAGGCAAAACCAGTGCTGGGGGCTGCCATTCATAAAATATGTGGCCAACCCTGTCCTCCACCACTTCACTGAACCGAAGGGTGACAGATAAACATAATTTACATACTTTAATAATATTTTCTGAATTTCTTAATAAGAAACTTTTGGCCTAGGGGTGCAGTGAAAAAAAATGCTGATACTCTAGGGTGCCGTGATTCAAAAAAGTTTGGGAACCACTGGGTTAGGGGAAGAGGAGATTTCTAGTAAACCTCAAACCAAAGAGAAATACCAATATACTTATAGACACTTCATTATGTAGACCTGTAAACCTGCTTGTTAATGTAAATATCTAATCAGCCAATTATGTGGCAGCAACTGAATGGACAAAAGCAAGCAGACATGGTCAATAGGGTGAACTGTAGTTCAGGCTAAGCAACAAAATGAGGCAAAAATGATCTAAGTGCTTGTTGATGCTATATATGAAAGTTTGAGTATCACAGAAACAGTTTAATGTACAACATTCTCTAGAGTTTACATTTTAAATGGTACACAAAGAAACATCCAGCTAACAGCAGTTATTTGGGCAAAACAACTCTTTAAAGAGAGAGGACTGAGGAGATTGACTAGACTGGTTCAACCAGACAGGAGAGTGACAGAACTCTGATAACCAAGCATAACAGCATTACACAAAAAAAGCATCTTTGAATGCAGAGCACATTGAATAAACAACAGCAATAAAAGACCTTACTGGCTTCCACTCCTGTCAGCTAAGAACAGAATACAAATTCTACAGTGGGCACAAGCTCACCAAAACTAAACAGTTGAAGATTGGAAAAGTGTCACCTGTTCTGATAAATACCAATTTATCCTGCCTTTTATCAACCATTCAGGCCTAGTGGTAGTGATATTGGCACACATTATGCCCCTTAGTACCAATTAAGTAGGGTTTAAATACCACAGCCTTGTTGCTGTCTGCGGATCATCTTGATGGCAGTTCCCAGTCATAGTTGCGACTCTGACACTGCATCATGTCTTGTCCATGTTCCGGCTGTTGCAGGCAGCTGGAATCCTGTCTATAGTCTCTGTACAGCTCTTAAGCTGCATACACACGTAAAGATTTTCTGTCCAACCATCCAACTAGTTGATTGGTTGGAATTAAAATCTGGTAATGTATGGGAGTAACTTATGATCAGCAATTTGCTCCTAAATGCCAGAAAACAGATGAAAATGGTCGGTCAGACAAGTTTATTAAATGTTTTATCTAAACAATTTGTTCAAACAACAGTTTTTATCCATTTTCCGGCATTTGGGAGCAAATTGCTGATTGTTATTTGTTTCATACCTTACCAGATTTTCATTCCAACCAATCAACTAGTTGGCTGGTTGGACAGAAAATCTTTAGATGTGTGGTCAGCTTAAAGCTCCATCCACACACCGCCCCTCATTCGGTAATTTCACTTCCAGTTTTACCAACCAGCAGTATAATTACACAAACCTAATTTTGTGTAATGTTTCTTACAGTTTCTCAGTTTCGTATGTAATATCATGACTGTATATGCCATCTAGAAAGTTTTACATTTTGGCCTATGATTAAAATTGGAATTAGACGTGGGTTACAACTAGATATTGATTATTTTTTCTTTTATTGTACATTGGGGCAGATGTATGAAGCTCTGGAAAGTGATAAAGTGCAGGGTGATAAACGGCCAACCAATCAGCTGACAACTGTCATGTTACTAGCTGTGTTTGAAAAATTACAGGTGGGAGTGGATTGGTTGGTCGTTTATCACTCTGCACTTTATCACTTACCACAGCTTCATACATCTGCCCCATTGAATCTTAAGCGGCATACACATGAAAAGATTTTCTGTCCAACCATCCAACTAGTTGATTGGTTGGAATGAAAATCTGGTAAGGAATGAAAGCAAATGACAATCAGCAATTTGCTCCCAAACGCCGGAAAATGGACAAAAACTGTTTGAACAAATTGTTTAGATCAAACATTTAACAAACTTGTCTGACGGCCATTTTCATCTGTTTTCTGGCATTTAGGAGCAAATTGCTGATCATCAGTTACTCCCATTCCAACCAATCAACTAGTTGGATGGGTGGACAGAAAATCTTTACGTGTGTATGCAGCTTTAGCAACAACTTTGTCAGTGATTGGACCTGAAACTAGTAGAGGCTCCACCCTCTTCATTACCAAGAAGTATAATGGTGGGTCCCCTTTCCTAGTGGCCAATTATCATCCCATTAGTAAAATGACCCTGCCGCATGTAAAAGATAAACAAATGTAGGCATGGAACATACATGTGAACTAATTGCAGGGTACCCATGAAACATGTGTCTAGTCATCATTACACATATTAGCCATCATTAAAGTGAGCAGTCCTTTTAAAGATAAACTTATTTGCCAAGAGTATTCACGTACAGCAGGTTTAAGTCACATGCATATGTATTATTACATACAGTATGTTGACTTTTTCAGTTTTAATAATCTACAGCTATTTAACAGTTTTTACATTTTTGAAGTAATCCATAGCATACTCCTACACTCATCTGGTATCTTACTTATGGCAGAAGTCTGCCGCTGGAGTAGACACAGCAATCATATCTTCGGCTTTGGGCCATCAGGGTAAAACAAAAACGTCTGTCTTATTCTTCAGTAGTCTTGCAAGAACCTATGGAATTTTAGTGAAAAAAAAATTATATTTTTTTTCCTTCCATACATGCTGTAACAGTACTGAGATGGTTATTACATACAATATTGAACAGGTTCTCAAACTTGGTCCTCAGGACCCCAAACAGTGCACGTTTTCCAGGTCTCCTCACAGAATCACAAGTGAAATAATTAGCTCCACCTGTGGATCTCTTAACACGTGTCAGTGAGTAATGACTACACCTGTGCAGCTGCTGGGTGACCTGGAAAACGTGAACATAGTTTGAGAACCTCTGCAATATTGGTTTATGTAGTATAGCTAATACATTGGCCGGAGTTCCATCTAGTCTCATGCCATGTATTTGTACTACAACTATAATAATTAATTGGATCACTTCTCAGCCGAACTTACCAAAATCAAATCCTGAAACAAATACCTAAAGGCCGGTACACACTAGACGATGTCTAGCATGTACTGAGCTCGTAAGAGACGGACCCGGTGGGGGGAAGCCGGTATTGGTAAGTGCATACACATTTGCTGATGTCGGCAGCGACGGAGTGATGGCGGGGGGGGGGGGTAGTGGGGGCCATGCTGCATTCGGCAGCATGGAACCGCTAGCGACATCCTCAGATCTTTCTGCATGTACAAAGATCTAAGGATGCGACGGAGGGCTGGCGGGAGCATGCATCGGGATATGAACGATTTGTCTCTCAAATGCGTCGGATTCGGCCAAATCGTTCAAAATGTCGTCTAGTGCAGTGGTTCTCAAACTCGGTCCTCAGGACCCCAAACAGTTCATGTTTTGCAGGTCACCCAGCAGGTGCACAGGTGTAGTCATTAGTCACGGACACATTTTAAAAGTTACACAGGTGGAGCTAATTAGTTTACTTGTAGTTCTGGGAGGAGACCTGGAAAACATGCACTGATTGGGGTCCTCAGGACCGAGTTTGAGAACCAGCTGTCTAGTGCACAGGTTCTCAAACTTGGTCCTCAGGACCCCAAACAGTGCATGTTTTGCAGGTCTCCTCACAGAATCACAAGTGAGATAATTAGATCCACCTGTTGCTCTTTTAAAATGTGTCAGTGAGTAATGACTACACCTGTGTACCTGCTGGGTGACCTGGAAAACGTGACCTGTGTGGGGTCCTGAGGACCGAGTTTGAGAACCACTGATCTAGTGTATACCCAGCATAAGCCAAACCATATAGGTGCGTACACACACACAACGATTTCAACGATTTAACTACAACGACATCGGTATCGTTCAGAAAATCGTTCAGTGTAAAACGATGAACGATTATCGTTTATGCGCGTTCACGTTTGTAGTTCAGTCAGACTGGCCAACTGAACGATTTTCATTAGAAGTTGCAAAATTTTTCTTCAACACACACAAAATCGTTTATTAAGTAAAGTATAAAGCTGCATACACACACAACGATTTTGTTACAAACGATTTTATGAACGATTTTCTGTCAGATTATCGGTCAGATTTTTTAAAGTGTAATGAACGATTTTTTTAAACTACAAACGATTTTTGCATATTCCCTTACTGAAAATCGTTCAGTTAACAAGTCTGGCTGAACTACAAACGTGAACGCGCATGAACGATAAATCGTTCATAGTTTGACTCAGAAAGTGAACGATTTTTTCAAACAATTATCGTTAAAAATATCGTGTGTATGCAGCTTTAAACCAACTACTTTGTAAAACTATTTTTGTTCACTTTTTCAAGGGAAAAACTGAACGAAAATCGTTCATTACTTACATCGTTGTGTGTGTACGCACCCACTTAAAACACTTTCTGGGGAGACAATGATATGTTGTAAGCAAGCAACAGTAAAAGAGAAGGCACAAGGTGAGGTATTACTAGATTTTTCATCTCATTTCTGCAGAACATAAATAATTATTTATCCTGATAAATACTTAACATGGAATTTGTAATATATGAGTTTGAGCTGTACCCTTTGTTAAATATACAATTATTAAACTGCATTAGATGACTAACTAAAACATTCAATGCCAAATACAGATAACAAAACCATTTGGAAAAGTGTTCTAAGTATGATCAGTACAATGAATTCCATTACAAATCAGCCAACACCTAAAAGCCCCAAGTGCATGACATTACATGATTGTGTAAATGCTTGGAGGAAGAGGCTGTGCCTGTAATCGCAGCTATGCAGTGCAGTAACATTATTAGCTACACACTTTTTCTAGCAGTTCACAAAAACAATGTGAATAAAGATATAGTAAATATTTATTATGTCATAGTATAAAGTCCTATGCTGTCAGGGCCACTATGTGCTCCGTAATGAGGTTAGCGTGCACATTGCATAGTACTGCAAAGGTTAGCAGCTGCAAACATGGCGGCCACTGAGCCATTCTGTATGTGGCACACGTAGGGGTTACATCATTGCATCGCTCCTGGCAAAGCATAGTTATGTGCCAACCTGGGCCTGTGCAGGGTGCAGCTACTTCTTCCACCGGTATCATATGGATTCTCAGCGCAGCTACACACTTCGATGTATTTACCAACCAGTGCTGCTAAGCCTAACTCCTCCCTATTGTTTACCTGTTCTGAGGAGGTGACAGCCCGGATAGCAGCAGACACACCTCCTCTTACACGGCCGCCCACGGGGTCCTATTGCTTGGGGCCGTGATTAGGAGTCTGCTGCCCGCCCCTCCTCATTCTTCCTGCTTCCTCCTTCCCTTCCCCGTGCTGGACCAGACACAGACAGCAGCAGCAGCAGAACAGCCTGAGCCAATCCTGGCACCACTGTGTCCTACACACAATACTGCACATTGCTGGCTGCTGCTGCTGCTGCTGTCTGTGCAGGATGGAGGAAATGCTGATGGGTTTATATTAGACTAGAAAGGTTGCGTTTATCAATATCATAAATTAGGCAACGGGTTTTATAAGGTTGTCACTTGTCGACTACACACAGTGTACGTTTCAGACAGTAATGAATTACCCATGTTCTACTTTATATGCTGTTTGTCTCTCCTACTTCCACACTTATTTTAAAGGGCTTATAAAATAAACTTTTGGGTTGCCACCATTTGCTGCAGCCAAAAACTGGATATGAAAATTTGCAGTGCATATACAGATAGCATTAATTGGAAAGTTTAGTACAAATATAGCAACAAGGCTTTGTCAGCAGGCAAAATGCATGAAAAATGGGAACTACATGGGTAACAACACTATTACAGAATCATCTGTCTACACACTGAAGCGATGTCAGGCTGATTTGCCGTTTCGTAAAGACAAATCACCTACATCGCTCAGTGCGTAGCAGTGATAGAGCACTCCCCAGCGACCTATGGTAAGTTAATGATGGATGGAATAGAGGGCCTGATTCAGACCCGCTCGCAAGCGTTATGTGCTCGCGAGCGGGTCGATGTTAGGCCACTGCGCATGCCGGAGCCGGCTCCGACGTGCGCATGCGCGAGACCCGGTTAGCGACGGGCGCTCTGTCGCTCCGGGTCTCGCACCAAAAGGGGGCGGCTGTCGATTTGATCGACAGCTCGCACCATTTTGGAGGCGTGCGCGGTTTCTTCACAAACTGAGGCGTTCCCATGCAAACGCCTGCCGTTTGTGGGCGGTCCCACTGACATCACCAGAGATGTCAGTCTATTAGAGCCAGAAGCTCTCTGGGGCTTGCGGCCACAAGGGTCTCGTCGCAAGCCGATGGTCTTGACCATCGCGACCATCATCCTGGCCGCTCGCAATAGCTCTGAGAGGTCACCCTCAGGTATGCGAGCGGCTAGGAGGCCGCTCCAAACAAAAGAAAAAAACGCCCTGATTCACAGCGAGCGCTCTTTCAGAGCATCCGGCTCTGAATCAGGGCCAGAGATCGTTCCGGTGTTCAGTAACTCGTTCAAGTGTGGTCGGGCAATCCCTAGCTTAATAAAGCCTGGGGCAACTCAGTGTGTACCCATCTTAATAAAGCCAGCTTAATGACCACCTGGGGCAAGGGACATGGGGGTATATTCAGCAAACATAGAGTTCTCTTCTATAATGCTATCTGAGAATGGCATTATATGAGGAAGATCCTTATCTCAGCCAAAAACTGCAGGGACAGTTGATTCTTGTCTTTTTGGCAATAAAAAAAAACTGCAGAGAAAAAGAACAAAATCGTATCGATGTTGGACGAAAATATTACAGTCAATATCGATATTGTTGCTGACTAGACCCCATGGACCCCTTTCTATGTGTTACTGGGAGGATTTTGTAAACAAAGTATGTTCAGTAAATTTTCTAAAGCTACCACTATTTGGAGATTTTGAGTTAGTGAGTAAAGACTTTCTGGTATACAGCAGTTTTAGTAAATATTTGGTTGTCTTGCTTTAGTATACCCTCTTTATCAATTGGGAAAACTTTGACTTGCTGAAAGTATTTTGGTAAAAGGCAACATACAGTTGTCTATGACTAAATACCGGAGATGGTAAATACAGGTATATACCAATAGAGTCTAATGTAAGTCAGATTGGAAGCTTTTGTTTACTTGAATGTAAAGGGAAGGTCCAGGTCACTTGGGGTCAGTACATTTCTACCCCCTGAAGATTCTGTAAGAACTTCCCAGTCAAACAAGTACACTATGTGGAAGATGTATGAACTTTTGTTCATTGTTTTAGTGGTTACTGTGCACGTTATGCACAGTAGTTACCGCTTCCAAACGTGTCAAAGCAGGGAAATGTGAAGAATGAAGAAAGCACTGGGCGTCCCAGTCATTATCCACATCGCTATACCTAGATATGGAGTTGATCGGAAATCGCTAGTTATGAACAGTCAGTGGCGCTGACCATTCCATCTACAGGCTCCTTCAATTTTGCTTGCTTCTGGTGGTGTTGGTGCAAACAGGGGCGGCTCAAAGGGTGGGCTGACAGGATACTCACACGGGGCGCTGTGGGCTGGGGACAGAGCCACAGCCACCTCACCAGTGCTGTACACACCTCCCTTCCCGGTCACCACTTGTATATAAAGCAAACCGCTCAACATTCATGATGTGATGGTCAGAAATCTGCGCACGCCCAGGGAAAGTGGATGTGGCCTCATGATAATGGGGTGGCCTCACAGCAAAAGGTTGTGGCTTCACGGGAAATGCTGTGCCCGTGAGTCACGAGCCCCGTTTCATCATACTGGGGACATGCCTAACACTCTGGGAGCTGCGGGGCATGCCTCCTGTCCCTCTCTCCTCTGCGCATGGCATTTATTCACCGTTTGCTTGCTCAGCAGGAGAGATGGGGCCTCCCAACCCCCCACCTCCCTTACCGCAGGATACTGTGGCCCACTGGTGGGACGGTAGGACAGTGCCCGAAAAAAAGGACTGTCCCGCCAAAATCTTGACTGCTGAGAGGTTTGTATAAAGTAAGAAGGCGTATTGATCTTGTCCTGAATGTCGGCCGTGATGACATTGTGTTATGTCATCACGCCCGACATTTGTGAGGAGCATAGAGAGAGGAGCCACGGCGAAGTGTCCGGTGTGCAGGTTGCCTCAGGACAGTCTAGAACCAGCCCTGAGGGAACCTGTCTGGATCTGACTGATTCGTCATCTTCCTGGTAGTTTTCTTCAAAGCTGAACTTCTCTCTAGGTTGTCAGCAGTGGAAATAATGGGATGTTCATGAAAAGCCAGCTCAGATGCACATGGACGGGGGTAGCTGCTGCTCACACTGAGGAATTTCTGGGAGAGCATGACAGAGGAAGAAATGCAATGATCCAGCTGCAAAGCTAGCACCCAACTAACCCCTATATAAATTGTAAAACAGGTACTCGACCCAAAATAAATAAAAAAAAATGTGCCAAGTCCATAGTTGATAGAGCAAAACACAGATGGCACTCTGGAGTAGATACACTATAAAAGGTGTGTTTATTGTGTAAGTCAGCAACGATACAGGCACAAATCCTGGCAATGGGTCCTGTGGATGTTTCTTTGACACTTGAACATTGTTGCAGACCAAGTACACCCCTTCATGGCAACGGTATTCCCTGATGTCTGTTGCCTCTTTCAGCAGGATAACACTCTGCCACACTGCAAATATTGTTCAAGGTGTTGACTTGGCCTCCAAATTCTGATCGAACACCTTGAGATGAGCTAAAAAAAAAACAAGTCTTTGCTATGGAGGCCCCACCTTAAACAGGACTTAAAGTATCTACTGCAAACATCTTGGTGCAAGATACCACAGGACACCTTCAGAGGTCTTGTGTAGTCCTTGCCTCGATGAGTCAGAGCCAGGGGCGTATCTATAATGGGTGTAGGGTCTGCAGTGCACACGGGCCCACACTGCACCAATTTCCTAGTGACCAGCGCATGCGCAGTAGACTCTGGGCACAGACTAGTGCCCAGAGTCTACTGCTTTGTCAGTGCGCTGCTGGCCACCGGGGAGAGAAGAGGGGACCTCGGACGGGCAATGAACACGGGCCCCATCCCCTCTTAATACGCCCCTGGTCAGAGCTGTTTTGGTAATATGATGGGGACCTACACCAGAGCAGCCCTAAGCATTTTGATGCGCTAGGCAAGATTTTTGTTGGTGTCCCCTAGCAGATAATCCCACCACCAAGTTTAGTGTTTGTACATGGACACCAAATATAACACATTGGCTTATGGCTTATTAATTTTTACTACAGTAACACGTGCTAAACACAAAAAATATAAAACTATCTAAGTATCCTCCTTGGTTACAGCCAGCAGCTCAGAGAAGAACAAAATAAAATGAGTCGGTCAGACTCATTATACTGCTGCCCGCTGCTGCCTTCATTGCGGTGGTCCCAAATCGGTGCAATGAACCGGCTGCACCGCCGCTAGTTCCGTCTTTGACCCAGCATCCCCCTCCCTGTCTCACAGCACAGCATCCATCACCCAGCAGCACAGAGGCAGCCAACAACACCCCTCTCCCACACAGCAATACTCATCCAGCACAGCACCCCTCTGTCCTCTCCCAGCACAGCTCCCCTCACCCAGCAACACAGATCAGAGCCACACCCAACACTCATTACCAATCACCCCTCACTCTGCCAGCACATAGCACCAGCACCCCTCAAATCAGTAGGCTCAGCACCCCTCACTACATGCTGCACTGACTTTAATCAAACACCTTTATAACAAAGGGCCTAATTCAACAAGGATCGCAATTGCAAAGTTGCACGCAGTCAACTTTGCAATTGCGATTTTTGCAATAATGCAAATGCAGGAGGAGGTGTATGACACCCCCTACTGCATTTGCGATCCCAGCACTGTGACAGAGGTCGCAGGCTGGGATCACCATCGCAACCATCGGTGGTCGATAGTAGCGGTGGTGGACAGCGCCAGGCGGCCGGACAGCCTCAGCTTACTCAGGCTGGCTGGCTAGCGAGCCCAGCAGACTGCGTACGTCCACGCAGTCTCTGGGCTGGCCGCTCTCGGAAAACGGGACGGACACAGCTGACAGCTTGGATCGGCCCCGGCAGCAGCAAACAATGGTTGCTGCGCAGCGGCAGTATGCTGCTGCCCAAGCCGGCAGCAGGTGCCCTGTGCCTACCCCAAACCATTCCAAATGCCCTAGGCATTTGCTTAGTTTGCCCATGCCTAGGGCCAGCTCTGACCTACACAATATTAGGAAAGTGGTTTTACTGTTATGGATGATTGGTGAATATTGGTTCTTTATTTGGTATTCTCCACTCTAGAAACCTTCAAAAACAGACTCAAGACTTAGGACCTCATTCAGAGCCACTCGCAAAATGCGAGCGCTCGCTCTGAATGAGGGCGGCCGCTTCTCTGTAAGGAGCCGGCCTCTTGGCCGCTCACTAAGCTGTGGGTGACCACCCACAGCTTTAGTGAGTGGCCAGGTTGATGATCGCGATGGTCAAGACCATCACGACCATCGGGGCTTGCAACGAGATCCTTGTGGTAGGGTCTCGTCTGCGGCAAGCCCCAGTGAGCTTTCGGCTCTAATAGAGCCGGAAGCTCACCACTGACATCACAAGTGATGTCAGTGGGACCGCCCCCAAACGGCAGGGGTTTCCTTCGGGAACGCCTCCGTTTGGCCAGCCACACCCCTACCCCGCCTACAAAACGGGGCGAGCTGTCGATCACCATTGACAGCCGTCCCTTTTGTAGTGAGCCCCGGAGGAGAGAATTTTTCTCCCGCTCCGGGGATTGCACAGTGTGGCCACTGCGCGTGCGCAGGGCCTCAACATCGACCCGCTTGCGAGCGGGTCTGAATGAGACCCTTAGTTGTTTACTCAAGGATTTCATTTGCCTCTTTCATTTCTGGATAAAATTCAACCCACATGTTTAACTCTGTTCTGTTGTACAAAAAAAATTAAGTCTATTTTGTGTCTTATTCTGAGAAAAGTGCTATATAAATAACATATTATTATTGTTGTTGTTATCTTAAGTTAGCACAATCAATATGTGTACCACAATTAAAATTATATACTTGCTCATCAAATTGTTTTAATGGTCCACAGATTAATATAATTAAAGAAAAGGACCACTATTTGATCTGAAAGTGCGCAAATCCGCACCCTAACAAGGACTTTTGTCACAGCCACTACTGCAAATTTATGCTAATTCCACAGCCAATGGGCTTCCTACTGAGACGCCCACCAGATGCGTCTCTAATCCGCTGCAGTGCATTGAAAGTCGCAGCATCAAGTGGACATCGGCCACACAATCGGAAATGGCCGCCAGTGTCAGTGGAACTGCGTCTTTTGGCGCATCCCTGACACTAGCACGCCCTCCAACGAAAGCCATCCACCAGTCACCACCCAATAATGCCTATGGAAACTGCATGGATCTTTACACAATTCCGATATGCATCCATTTACAGTAAGGATGTACAGTATGCACAGTGCTTCTCAGACGCATGTGTATATTTAAAACATCAGGCACAACCTGTCCGCATCTAAATCAGACTCTCAATAAAACTGGAACTCAAATTAGATTTGTGTACAGATCAAGCCAAAACTTTGAGTATTTTTTTCTTATGCTTGACTCAATCTATCCTAAGATCGGTATGAGATAATTTACAGAAGGTTATTAGTCCAATAATCTGTGCAGTAAATATTACACGTAGCTGTTAACATTTCTAATGCTGGGCAAATATTATGCAATTATCATCCCGATATGGGGATTATCGGCAGAATGGGACGATAATCACATAGTGTTTGGCCACGTCCAATCAGGATCAGGTGGTCGGGCATGAGGAATCTTCTAACATGCCCAACTGATCCGATCATCGGTCAGCCACATCTGGCAGTGTATGCGACATTTCCCATGTTCCTTCGCAGAGGAGGATTGGGGAAATGTTTTCCTCCCCAGGAAAGGAACCCAGATATTGTGTCGCCATACACTGAGATATCTCACAGTGTATGGCCACGATATCTGGTTACAGGCTGTCAGGTAAAATGTCTATCGGTCTAACAGACATTTTATCTGACAATGTATGCCCTGCATTACTCTCTTAGGATACATATGTTTTAAACTGTTGTTACACTGATATTAACCACTCACCTCCCAGGAGTGTGAGGTACATGTATTGATGTACAGAATACTTCTAAACCTAAGAAATAATTATACTGATATATGTACACATTAAAAAAACATTCTATTAAAAAATAAATATATAGATAATGGAGGAGGAAGAAAATGTATTTTTATTTTTCCCTTTGATTCTGCAAACAAATACATGTACTTGTTTTGAGACATTCATAGTTAAATGGCAGCATTTATATGTGATATGTGATGTCATGCCTAACACCATAAGCACATTTACTGTAATCATTTAACTAATTTTGACATACTTTATTTTACATTGTAGGATAAGGTGTAACATTACAGGCAATAATAAATTATATTAGACCTGAGGTAGACAACGTGATGAGTATGCCGAATATCGTATTAAACAATATTTAATAATTGCTTGTGGGAATGACAACTACAAAGAGAAAGCAAGAATGGACATTTCACCAATGAGTTCTTCAGGCAGTAAGGAGACTGTTGTAATAATTGTCTGGGTGAGACCTAACAACCTGGAAAGAAACAATCACAGATAAATAAATTTATTATCATACTGCATAATATATATATTTATTATTTTTTATTATTATAATTACTTCTTTTTAACCTGAGAACATATGTAGGTTATGAGTATGTAGGTTATGAGTAGTCATTAGTGGGCCGTAAAGTGTCCAGCCTATGGAATATCAAGTTGAGCATGGTGGAAGCAATGTATATATAAATCACTCTGAGAAATATTCCAACATATTCCCACCATTGCAAAACTAAATTTTCTGCAAAAGGGATAATAAGTAATTTGTAATTTTTTCAAATAAAAAGAAGATGGACAAAAAACAGACCATTGTGTCACTCTCCCAGAGTCAATGTCATTTGCGTAAGTAATCTTCAGCTCTCTTTAAAAAGCATGACATACAGTCTGTAAGGGTTGGGTACGGGATGCCGGCGCTCGCGATCCCGGCGGTTTTATATCCTGAGGCAGGCATCCCGACAGGGTTAGGGTACCTACACCTGTCGGTAAGTATCCTATCCCTCACCCCCCTCCCCTTACCCTAAACCTAACCTCCCCATTAGTGCCTAAACTTAACCCTCCCCCTCTAGTGCCCAACCCGGGATGCGTTTATGATGCCGGCGGTCGCTATGCCGACCGCCGGCATCTCCACTACAGAATCCCAGCGAGGGTTAATTAACCTACGCCGGGAGACCGGCACCCGGCATCCCGATCAAAGGGATGCCGTGCGCCGAGCGTGGACAGCCGCTGGGTTTAGGGTTCCGGGGGGGACTTAGGGTTAGGCACCCCCCCGGAGGTTAGGTTTAGGCTAGGGGGAGGGAGGGTTAGGCACCCCAGGGGGGGAACTTAGGGTTAGGCACCCCCCAGGGGACTTAGGTTTAGGCGGCGGGGAAAGGAGGGATTAGGTTTAGGCACTTAGAGGGGGGATTAGGGTTGGGCACAGGGGGGGAGGTTAGGGTTACGCACCCCTAAGGGAGGGTTAGGGTTAGGGGGTAAATTAGGTTAGTTGATACTTACCTTGTAGACGATCGGGATTTCCATCCACGTCGGGCTGGCGCTGTCGGCGGTATAACGTATGTATTCCCCCAACCCTAACCCTCCCCCTACTTACCATCAGGATGCTGGCAATTTGGATGCTAGCGCCAGGATTCTGACTGTGTCAGGGATTCCAGCACCAGCATTCTGATTGTCGGCATCTTGTCTGCAGTACACTATATTTCATAACTTTACGTTTCACTAGTAATGAGACATCCAAAGTTAACAAAACAGTGAAATTCAACCATTCCTTTCAAACAAAGGTATAAAAACTTAAAGGGCATGATGCCGACTGAGTACCATGGCCATAGAAAGCCGGCCCGGGTGAAGGGGACGTGGCTTCGCTTGCCGCGCTTCGGGCACGGTGGCTCGCTTCGCTCGCTACAGGTTTGTATTCCCCCTCTATACCCACGTGGATAGTAGGGAATGACGTTGGACAGTAACTGATGACGTCAGGGTACAAATACCACTACCATATGGGAAGTTGTTTCTGCTGTATATGCACAGTTTTAATTATATTTAATATTGAATGTGTTCATTGTAATTAATATGCATTAGATTAAATGCATGGGACGTAAGTATGTGACGGTATGCCTGGTGTAAACCAGGTGCATATGCTATTGCGACTGGCACTTATCTTAAGAAAGTTGACAATTTGCATATTTGCAATTGTGGAGTTTCTAATTGTTTTTGTAATATGGGGCTCAAATATGGCCAACTCATTGTTAGCCCCAAAATGTTTGAAAAATGTTAATGCTTAGGAAACTCCCTGCACTAGATAAAACATAAGAGCTGGGGGTTACTGTCTCAGCTTTGTTAGAAGCACTGGCTCAGCATGAAAACCGGTGAGTGTTCTACAACGTTAGGTGTGTTCTCAAAAATGGGTGTCGCATCCACATCAATAATTGTCAGCATGGACAAAGAGAGTGAAAGGTTTTATTCATGTTTGCAGCTTATCTCTGTAACTGTGAAGCATTTCATGCATTCCATAGTGACGATTGGTATAATTTGTCTATATTAATATATTGTCTATATATTAATAGAGCTTATAATTCTCTGTTTTGTTAACTTGGAACACACATTTATATATTATATATGTATATGCTGTGGGGGTTAAAATGTTACTTATATTAAGCACTCTGTGACTGCCATGTCTGTATTGAAAGTTCACCAATTGAAGTATATTGTGGCATAGGAGGTGTTTGCTGGAGTAATGTCTTACCCTTACCATGTAAGAAGATGTGCCGGTAAAAGAGGTTCCTGTCTTGATCCCTCGGATGTAGTAAGTGCAGATTTCACAGACTTAAAATTGGCTTCAATGTCTCTCTTTAGAACGTCTAGATATAAACTTCCACTAAAATAACTGAGAACCTTCTAAGAAACAGAATAACACAACACTATCATCTATAACAGGAAATAAATGTTCTGCTCCTTATATAATATTAATTTTAGGCAAATTTGTTTTACACATTGTACACTTAAACATATATGCTATTTGTGCTGCCAGAATAATTAATATCACATTTGGATCAGATGTGTATTCTGAATAAAGTGTAGTTGCACTGTGTAGCATGGTCCTGCACAGATATGTGATATTTGGCCATTTTTAGGCACATTACTTTGGAGGTATGTGTCACTGTTTTACATCAGAAATATCTGTGTGCTACTTAATTTGAGAACTTTACCAAGATACTTTTATTTTAATAGAATGGTGTACACAAATAATTCTCATTGTCATAATTGGTGTGTGAGTAGTTGATTGACATTTATTTTGTTGATGTATGTTAATGTATAATTTAATAAAAAAACATAAAAAGAATGTGATGCTATGTGACATTGTGCCTATGATGCTTCGTGATTATTGGATGAACATATGCCAAATGAACACAAACAAAGTATGACATATATTACACTAGATCTGGAATATAGTGTTTACTTCCTCAGTAGTCTTCCTACACAAGCTCTCAGAAAAAAAAAGGTCAAGATGACAAATTTATAGGGTAGTTTATAATGTAGTACTTCTAAAAGACATCTAGTAACAAAAGCAACATAAAAAAGAAGTTAAATAGCTTATATGTATTGTTAAGTAAGTAGATGACCCTGCTTGACACAACGGCTTAGAGGGGAAACATTCCAGGAGAAGGAGTATTGGACACAGCTTAAACTAAAAATAAAGTGTTCCATACCCCCATGATGAAGTCTGCGCACAGACGAAACATGTAGGGAAATTAGAACACTTTCTAGAGAGAGGGCTGTTTGCCCAAATCATCTTCCACATAATACAGTATAATTTTTTTCTTGTCCTTTTTATATGGAAATATTAGGTAGAAAGATGCAAAGATATTTTACCGTAGTTTAGCACTTGTCATGGTTATGCTAGATATTAACGATTTTTTTCTTAAAGAAACTTAAAATTATAAATTTGGCTGGCATTGTGCTTGTACAATAGTGTAGTATTTCTGTTTCCCTCTGCCTATATGGTCAGCTGTATACTGCCATTTAGTCTATTATTTTACAGATGTTATATTGTACCCTAGTTGTATAAATGTGAGTGACACAGCATGGGGAAAGAGGGCATGGCATAGTGAAAACAGTGTGGCCTACACTTTTAAGGAGACATAATTACAAACATTCCATTCCCATGGTGATGACTTTGCAATATAAATATCCAATAAAATACTCACGTAGAGTACTGACAACTGATGAGCTACATATTTATGGCTTCCTAAGTGCTTCACATCATCCTCCAATTGTTGACTCAAAACCAGGAGCTGATTAAGTTTTCCAATATGAGCGTAGTAATCTGCAGGAAAGTACAATATTAGTGACAGCAGAATAACAAACACTTTCACAATACTTAGTTGCTCTAGACCAGGGGTCTTCAAACTTGGCCCTCCAGATGCTGTGGAACTACACATCCCAGCATGCACTGCACATAGTTTTAGCATGCTGTTATATCAAAAAGGTGACAGTGCATGCTGGGATGTGTAGTTCCACAGCAGCTGGAGGGCCAAGTTTGAAGACCCCTGCTCTAGACCAACACTGTGGGCTCCGAACATTAGATGACAGCTTTGCATAGTTAATAACATATTCCATTGTATTTTAAACAATCTCTTCTAACTTTTACATAATACATGATAACAACAGCTTAATTAATGCATTTGGCATTCAGAACAAAAACAATGACAAATCTTTATAAATTAGTATGTTCAAGTCTTACACATATGTAAGCGTTCCCAGGATGGTATAACAGCATCATCCTGCAATTTATTTGAAACAATGAGCAGCTGTATATAAACTAGGGGTGTGCACCGGCCACTTTTCGTGTTTTGTGTTTTGGTTTTGGATCTGGATCTTTCTTCGTGTTTTGGATCTGGATTGGTTTTGCCAAAACCACCCTTCCGTGTTTTGGGTTCTGGGTTTTGTGTTTTGGATCTGTATTTTTTTGAAAAAAAGCATAAAAACAGCTAAAATCACAGAATTTGTAGGTTTTTCTGCTCCTATGCTATTATTAACCTCAATAACCTTAATTTCCACTCATTTCCAGTCTATTCTGAACACCTCACACCTCACAATAGTGTTTTTATGTCCAAAAGGTTGCACCGAGGTAGCTGGATGACTATGCTAAGCGACACGAGTGGGCGGCACAAACACGTGACCCATCTAGGAGTGACACTGCAGTGGCAGGCAGGATGGCAGTTAGAAAAACTAGGCCCCAAACTGTACATAATGCAAAGAAAAAAAGAGGTGCAAGATGGAATTGTCCTTGGGCCCTCCCACCCACCCTTATGTTGTATAAACAGGACATGCACACTTTAACAAATCAATCATTTCAGCGCCAGGGTCTGCCACACAACTGTGGCTGAAATGATTGGTTCGTTTGGGCCCCCACAAAACAAGCTGGCAATTAATGTGTCCCTGCACAAACTGGCTCTACGGAGGCAAGATGTCATCCTCATCCTCCTCATCCACCGATTCCTCACCCTCTTCAGTGTGTACATCCTCATCCTCACAAAGTATTAACTCGTCCCCACTTGAATCCACCACCACAGGTCCCTCTGTACCTTCTGGAGGCTGGTCTCCCTGGAAGAGCTGATAATTCATTTTGATGAACATCATCTTCTCCACATTCTGTGGAAGCAACCTCCTACGCCTTTCGCTGACAAGGTTCCCGGCTGCACTAAACACTCTTTCGGAGTACACACTGGAGGGGGGGCAACTCAGGTAAAATAGAGCCAGTTTGTACAGGGGCCTCCAAATTGCCTCTTTTTCCTGCCAGTACAGGTATGGACTGTCTGACATGCCTACTTGGATGCTGTCACCGATGTAATCCTCCACCATTCTGTCAATGGTGACAGTATCATATGCAGTGACAGTAGACATGTCAGAAATTGTTGCCAGGTCCTTCAGTCCGGACCAGATGTCCAAACTTGGTCCTGCCTGCCCTGCATCACCGCCAGCGGGTTGCTTAGGATACCTAAGTTTTTTCCTGGCAGCCCCAGTTGCGGGAGAAAATGAAGAAGGAGCCGTTGACGTGTCACGTTCCGCTTCAGCTGACAGTGTGTTCACCAGCAGGTCTTTGCACCTCTGCAGGCTTGTGTCGGCCGGAAAGAGAGACACCACATAGGCTTTAAACCTAGGATCGAGCACGGTGGCCAAAATGTAGTGGTCTGATTTCAACAGATTGACCACCCTGGAATCCTGGCAAAGCGAATGAAGGGCTTCATCCACAAGTCCCACATGCCGAGCGGAATCGCTCCGTCTTAGCTCCTCCTTCACTTTCTCCAGCTGCTTCTGCAAAAGCCTGATGAGGGGAATGACCTGACTCAAGCTGGCAGTGTCTGAACTGACTTCACGTGTGGCAAGTTCGAAGGGCTGAAGAACCTTGCACAACACGGAAATCATTCTCCACTGCGCTTGAGTCAGGTGCATACCCCCTCCTTTGCCTATGTCATAGGTGGATGTATAGGCTTGTATGGCCTTTTGCTGCTCCTCCATCCTCTGAAGCATATAGAGGGTTGAGTTCCACCGCGTCACAACCTCTTGCTTCAGGTGATGGCGGGGCAGGTTCAAGAGTGTTTGCTGGCGCTCCAGTCTTCGGCACGCAGTCGCTGAATGGCGAAAGTGGCCAGAAATTTTTCGGGCCACCCAAAGCGTCTCCTGCACGCCCCTGTCGCTTTTCAGAAAATTCTGCACCACCAAGTTTATTGTGTGAGCAAAACATGGGACGTGCTGGAATTTGCCCAGATGTAATGCCCGCACAATATTGGTGGCGTTGTCAGATATCACAAATCCCCAGGAGAGTCTAAGTGGGGTAAGCCACTGGGCGATGATTTCCCTCAGTTTCTCTAAGAGGTTGTCGGCGGTGTGCCTCTTACTGAAACCGGTGATACACAGCGTAGCCTGCCTTGTAACGAGCTGGCGTTTCTGAGATGCTGCTACTGGTGACGCTGCTGCTGTTGCTGCGTAAGGTGATACATCTACCCAGTGGGCTGTCACAGTCATATAGTCCTTAGTCTGCCCTGTTCCACTTGTCCACATGTCCGTGGTTAAGTGGACATTGTGTACAACGGCATTTTTCAGGACACTGAGGACACTTTTTCTGACGTTTCTGTACAGTCTCGGTATCGCCTGCCTAGTGAAGTGGAATCTAGACGGGATTTGGAACCGGGGACACACTACCTCCATCAATTGTCTAAATCCCACTGCACTAATGGCGGATACCGGACGCACGTCTAACACCAACATAGCAGTCAAGGCCTCAGTTATACGTTTTGCTTCAGGATGACTGCTGTCGTACTTCATCCTCCTCGCTAAGGACTGTTGGAGGGTCAATTGTTTAGTAAAAGTAGTGGTGTTCCTACTTCCTCTCTGGGATGATGAACGACTCCCAGCAGCAGCAGCAACAGCAGCAGCGGCAGCAGTAGGCGTAGCAATGCAGGATCCTCCGGAGGAATCCCGGATAGGAGAGTCAGTCATGCCAGTGATATGGCCTGCAGGACTACTTCCGATCCTGACTAAGGAGGAAATTGACGAGGAGGGAGTTGACGGTGTGGTTTGCAGGCGCTTGGATACAACAGGACAACGGGATTTAGGTGTCCCTGGACTGCTTACGGTCTGAGCCAAAGTTTCTGAACTTGACAGTAACTTTTTATGAACGCGCTGCAGGTGCCGTATAAGGGAGGATGTTCCTAGGTGGTTGACGTCCCTACCCCTACTTATTTCACCTTTACATATGGTACATATGGCAAGACAGTTGTTGTCCGGATTTGGATAGAAATATTGCCAGACCAAAGAGGTGGAATGTTTGGTCTTCTGCCCAGGCATGACCGTGATGGGCTTTTTCATCCCACGGACAACAACTGTCTCCCCCGGAGCCTGATTTAAACAAACCACATCACCATCAGAATCCTCCTCGCCAACTTCCTCCTCAGCGCCAGCTACACCAGTATCCTCATCCTGTTGTACTTCAACAGTGACATCTTCAATTTGCATATCAGCAAGTGGACTGTGGGTGCTCCTTTCAGCACTTGCAGGGGGCGTGCAAATGGTGGAAAGAGCCACCTCTTCCCGTCCAGTGCTGGGAAGGTCAGGCATCGCAACCACCACCACACTTGGACTCTCTTTGGGGATTTGTGATATCTTCTTAGAAAGCACAGTTCTTCGCTGTGCTTTTGCCAGCTTAACGCTTTTGATTTTTTTAGTGGGAGGAGTGCTTCCATCGTCATGTGAAGCTGAACCACTAGTCATGAACATACTAGGGATCGACCTTAGCCGTTCCTTGCCACTCCGTGTCGTAAATGGCATATTGGCAAGTTTACGTTTCTCTTCAGCTGATTTAAATGTCTTTTTCAAGGTCATTTTCCTGAACTTTGCCATTTGGGATTGTATGTGCCCTCTACTATGACATTGGGCATCGGCCTTGGCAGACGACGTTGATGGCATGTTATCGTCTATGTCATGACTAGTGGCAGCAGCTTCAGCACTAGGAGGAAGTGGTTCTTGATCTTTCTCTATTTTATTTTTATCGGAGAAAGTTTGGTCCTCCATTTATGTTATATCGATTTGATATATACGTGCGGCTAAACACAGAAAATAAATTTTTTTTTGGTTCGGACTGGAGTGTACTTTGTGGGTTACAGCACCCTTTAACGGTCAAGCCAGCCGGCCCTTTACTTATGACACAGGCGCACTCTTGGCACTACTTTGTTGATGCACGTGCGGCTACTGCGCACACAATTCACAAACACAGAAAATAATTTTTTTTTTGGTTTGGACTGGAGTGTACTTTCGGGGGTTACAGCACCCTTAACGGTCAAGCCAGCCGGCCCTTTACTTATGACACAGGCGCACGCTTGGCACTACTTTGTTGATGCACGTGCGGCTACTGCGCACACAATTCACAAACACAGAAAATAATTTTTTTTTGGTTTGGACTGGAGTGTACTTTCAGGGGTTACAGCACCCTTTAACGGTCAAGCCAGCCGGCCCTTTACTTATGACACAGGCGCACGCTTGGCACTACTTTGTTGATGCACGTGCGGCTACTGCGCACACAATTCACAAACACAGAAAATAATTTTTTTTTTGGTTTGGACTGGAGTGTACTTTCGGGGGTTACAGCACCCTTAACGGTCAAGCCAGCCGGCCCTTTACTTATGACACAGGCGCACGCTTGGCACTACTTTGTTGATGCACGTGCGGCTACTGCGCACACAATTCACAAACACAGAAAATAATTTTTTTTTGGTTTGGACTGGAGTGTACTTTCAGGGGTTACAGCACCCTTTAACGGTCAAGCCAGCCGGCCCTTTACTTATGACACAGGCGCACGCTTGGCACTACTTTGTTGATGCACGTGCGGCTACTGCGCACACAATTCACAAACACAGAAAATAATTTTTTTTTGGTTTGGACTGGAGTGTACTTTCGGGGGTTACAGCACCCTTTAACGGTCAAGCCAGCCGGCCCTTTACTTATGACACAGGGGCACTCTTGGCACTACTTTGTTGATGCACGTGCGGCTACTGCGCACACAATTCACAAACACAGAAAATAATTTTTTTTTAGGTTTGGACTGGAGTGTACTTTCGGGGGTTACAGCACCCTTAACGGTCAAGCCAGCCGGCCCTTTACTTATGACACAGGCGCACGCTTGGCACTACTTTGTTGATGCACGTGCGGCTACTGCGCACACAATTCACAAACACAGAAAATAATTTTTTTTTGGTTTGGACTGGAGTGTACTTTCGGGGGTTACAGCACCCTTTAACGGTCAAGCCAGCCGGCCCTTTACTTATGACACAGGCGCACGCTTGGCACTACTTTGTTGATGCACGTGCGGCTACTGCGCACACAATTCACAAACACAGAAAATAATTTTTTTTTAGGTTTGGACTGGAGTGTACTTTCGGGGGTTACAGCACCCTTAACGGTCAAGCCAGCCGGCCCTTTACTTATGACACAGGCGCACGCTTGGCACTACTTTGTTGATGCACGTGCGGCTACTGCGCACACAATTCACAAACACAGAAAATAATTTTTTTTTTGGTTTGGACTGGAGTGTACTTTCGGGGGTTACAGCACCCTTAACGGTCAAGCCAGCCGGCCCTTTACTTATGACACAGGCGCACGCTTGGCACTACTTTGTTGATGCACGTGCGGCTACTGCGCACACAATTCACAAACACAGAAAATATATTATTTTTTTAGCACTTGGGGGGAGCACCCCTGATGGACAGAGCACCCCCTGGACAACACTACAGCACCCCTTTAGGACTGGGACACTGCACAGGACTTTGGAACTGACTGCACAACACAGTCCAGCCAGCCCCTATGGACTTTGAAGTAGTGGACACAGCCCCTATTAACAACAGCAGCACAGCACAACACAGCCAGCCCCTATGGACTTTGAAGTAGTGGACAACAGCAGCACTACACTACACTACACTACACAGCACTAACTCCCACCCTCCCTCTTCACTGTCCACAGCCGAGTGAGAAAATGGCGCCGACGCGGGTACCTTATATAGGATCCAAAACCCGCGAGACTCGGAAGGCGGGATGATGACGTTTTGCCTCGATGTCAGATCCGAGTCAGGCGGGAAAAGTCGAGCCTGACTCGGATCGGACTCGGATCGGGGGGGCTCGGGGGGGTTCGGATTTCAGAAATCCGAACCCGCTCACCCCTAATATAAACGTATTGGAATTCCATCTACTGTACATGACTATTATGTAGGTCACTAGCTTCTCCACTCCAGTACTTACTGTTTGCTGCATAATTGTACAACTAGTCAGTCCCATATTCTAAATTCATTACTTTACCTTGGACAAATCCCAAAGATATACAATAAGATATCTCAGCCTTTCTATTAAGTAAATAACAAAACTACAGACACTGATATAGGTTAAAGTCTAGGAGTGGGCAATAGGCGACCCCCCAGCTGTTGTAGAACTACACATCATGGCATGCCCTGCCACAGTTTGGTATTTGGCCAGGCTAAAACTGGTGCAAGGCAGGGGCGTATCTATAATGGGTGCAGGGTGTGCGGGACACATGGGCCCCTGGGTCCAGGGGGGCCCTGCACCGCATACCCTGCACCCATAATATACTTACCTCTCCGAAGTCCCACGTCGGCGCGGGGGTCCGGCGCTGTAAAAACGTCTGGAAAATAGCTGCAGCAGCCATTTTCCCGTCATTTGTCCATGCGCAGTACGGGGAAAATGGCCGCCATGGCTGCCAGTGACCTGTGCATGCGCTATAGACTCTGGGCACACTCTAGTGCCCAGAGTCTATAACTCCGGCGCTGGCCGCGCACTGCTCAGAGCACTGCTGGCTGCCGAACAGAGAGCAGGGGGCCAGTGACGGAGACTGCACACAGGCCCCCTCCTCACTAGAAACGCCCCTGGTGCAAGGCATGCTTGGATTTGTAGTTCAACAACAGCTGGAGGGCCGCTTATTGCCCACCCCTGACTAACACCACATTACCAACATAAGTAAATTAAAAAGTTCAAGTTACTTCAAGGCTCTTAACCACTGACACTGCATGTAGAATATGTGCACGTGACATGGTGGTTATTGGATGTTTGCTCTAGTGGTCAGGAATGGTCAATAGGATTATCTCTATTGCATTAATTTGCAATAAGCACAAGTAAATATATAAGGCAGAATAAAAAAACCTTGCTGCAATGCAAATGTTTCAAACTACAAGTTCAAATACTAGTGGGTATAGGACCTTTAGTTTGGAGCCAGTGGTTTCTAATATTCCAGGTTACATGCTTTTAGTAGAATTAAAAAAAATGCATTTAATAGTTTGTATTTGATGCCTTAGGATGTAAAAAGAATGTAAAAATACACATATGTAACACACAGTTATAGTAAACATAAGTTTAATGTTCAGTTGTATTTAGGTGATAGGTATGCTTTCACTTTAGTAATAAAATACTTTGTTTATAAATGCAATTTCCAGGTTTCATCACCAGATGCCAATACTCCTGGGAAAGCTTCCTTGCTGTACTATTGTTGCACTTTCCACACAAATCTAGTGAAGATTATTATGTACTAGATATAGTTATTCCTACATTTTATACTTTAGTGAGCAGTTCAATTGTATAGAAGTCATTTTGTTAGTGACCTTGCATTAAAGCAATACCAATAATCTATAATATATACAAATTATATCTCATTGCCTCTTACCATCCATTGGAGGTCGCTCCAAAATATCAACAGGCCTCTCATGTATAATGTATATCTCAACCCTTGGGAAAAGGACTGATAACCCTGAAACATCAAGATAGTCCTGCCGAAAATGGAAACTGGAGATGTTACCTCTTTATGACATTTGGGTTATAAAACTAATAGTTCAATTATTAGATCGTTACCTCTAGGCACGGTGTTAGCTCCGGTAAGAGGATTAAACATTCTTTCATTCTGTCAACAAGTTCTGAACCTTAAATTGGAATGAAAACACTACAATGTATTATTTTTAAAGTTTTTAAAGTGACTTACATGTAAGGTAATTACAGGTAATAGCAAAGCCTAAGCAACAGACATCAGACTTTACAGTATGCAAATTATGAGACAGCATATAAAACCCAGATGATAAAATGGGTAAATGGAGAATACCTTTATTATATTCAAAACAAAGGCTTCTATACTAGTGTGGCTTATTCTCTTTTTGCTAACAATCCAGGTTAATGCACATATTTCTAGGGAAATTTTAGTTGTTTTAAGGCTAAATCAGGTTAAATTAAAATATAGCTATTTCTTCTCCCCCCCATCCAGCTCTAGATACCATGAGAAGAAGTATAGTATTGATGAGAAAGACAGGGCCTTTCCTTAGCCAGGGAACATATACTACATGCATTATACTTTATTCTGATGATTGCATCCAACTTTGAGAACATGATTTAACCAACATCAGACTTAAAAACAGTATTTTATATTTTTTATGTTGTTACTCCTCTGAAAATAGGTACCTCACGATTATTGGGCAGTATGGTTGATGTAATGGTTAGCATTACTACCTCACACCACTGAGGTCTTGGGTTTAATTCCCGCCAGGGCCCTAAATGTGTGGAGCTTGTATATTCTCCCCATGCTTGTGTGGGTTTTCTCCGGATACTTCGGATTCCTCCCACAAAAATATGTACGGGTAGGTTAATTGGCTCCAGACAAAAAAATAATTAACCCTAGTGTGTATGTGTGCGTACATGGTGTGGGGAATGTAGATCGTAAGTTCCACTAGAGCAGAGACTAATGTGAATGGTCAGATCTTTTCTGTAAATTAATGCGGAATATGTGTGCACTATATAAATAACTGGAAATACATAAATAAATATTGGGTCTAATATTTCATCACTCTGAATGATGTGCCAATGCTTGAGTATGGTTCGACGTTGGTGCTTTGAAGGTTCCGCTTGTTGTTTTCTGTTGCTTCTTATAGATATTATTTTGTGGAAAAAAATATTTCTTGTTCAAAAATTCTTATTTTTTACATTTGAAAAGCATAGCGATTTCATCTAATATTGCCACATCGTATTCCAATTTATTTATTTATATGTATGAGAAACAGCACATCATGTCATACCATACTCAAGCCAATGCTTGAGTATGATTCTACAGAAGTGATTGGAAGCTATACAGGAAAACAAATTAGATCTGTATCATTCTCTCTGATCGTTCAGTTCAAAACAGTGGATGATAGTTCCATTAATCTCTGAATCCGAATAGCCACTCTCTTTACATCTATTTCCCATCATTAGCAAAGCCTGTGGTAACATGTCCCTAGCTGAAGTAATACGGACAATTCACAACAATTGTGAAAAAAAAGTACTCCACGCTTAAGTGGTTGTGGATGAAAAATCTTCACTATTAAAAGCGTATTTTCATCAGTCTCTTTCCTATTGATAGTCATACTGTAGCTAACTTCATTCCTGTCTTGGTAACACATACATTGAAATAACTGATAAAGTTAAAGTTTCTAGAGGTGTCCAAGGAGTTGTCAAGAGGTCAACTCTGCTGATCCACCAGTCCACACAAACAAATTAAATCATCAATGTATCTAACTTAAAAAAAAAAACACATACAAAATTGGGTGTGGCATGATGTGTTGTTTCTCACATATATGAATACATAATGTAGCATACAATATGGTCATATAAGACCCCAGCACTGTTCCTTTCAACCGGAAAATTAAGAATTTTCAAACAAGGAATAATTTTTCCTCAAAGTAATATCTAGAAGAAGCAGCACAAAATCACCAGCTGGAACCTCGTAGAGCAGAGCTCAAGCTCCTAACTCACTCCATCCCATCCACATGTTTAGGGTTGGACAGGCCCACAGGTGTACATGTAAAATCCCCAGTGGGCCCCACCCCCTCCTCTAGGGGTAAGTAACTTAGTGGAGATGGATCATGGATGATCTAAGGTGCTTGGTTTGTTTCTATGGAAAATACATTGATTATCCCTCAAGCCAATCAAAGTGGGTGGTCCTGATACAGCCCTGTCCATTCCTTTATAAAGGGTCCTTGTTTTCATGTTCTCTCTAATGGTTGGCCAAGTCCCTCTATGGTGGCTAGCCACACCCCATCTGGTGACTGGCCACACCCCTTAAGCTTGGGTCTGATACTGCTCATGCTTAATGTTGGTATACAGAGTATTGACTTCTAATGTAACTGGCATCAGGGAGGGGCTTCTAATTTAGTAAAGAAATCTGTTGCATTCTTTAAATAATAAGATGTATGTTGTACAACCAATATTCAACATATTGGGAAAGAGGTTGACAGAGAGACCCACTAAGTTAAATTATGGCTCTCCCTGGTGGTCACACTAAGGTTTTGTCCTTTGGTAAAATGCAAAAGTCTGTTGTTCATAAGTATGATCCAACCTCCATTTTGTGAAGGTTGTATTATAATCTCATGATAATCCAACAACGTATTATGTGCACAATTTTCTTCTTTTTTACATATTGGAAAATTCTTTGTCAATAAAGGATAAGGTGTCTCGTTTGAAAAGTTTAATTAAAGTCTCTACTGAGGAATATCAATAGGATGGATCAAGAGAGAACATAGGGCCTGATTCAGACCCACTCGCGAGCGGCTGTCCGCTCGCAAGTGGGTCGATGTTATGCACTGAGCATGCGCACGACGGAGGGAGCTCCGTCGTGCGCATGCGCCAGACGCGACGAGCGAAGGAAAGTCCTTCGCTCGTTGTCTCCGATCAAAGGGGGCGTGCTGTCAATGTTGATTGACAGCACGCCCCCTTTGGTGGGCGTGCCGGGGGCGTGCCTCCCTGACGGGGGCGTTCCCACGGGAATGCCTCCCGTCAGAAGCCGGCCCACTGACATCACTAGTGATGTCAGTGGGAGTGATTTTGGCTCTGATAGAGCCAAAATCACTCCGGAGCTTGCGGTTGAAAACCTCAACCGCAGGCTCCGGCTCGCAATTTCGATGGTCGTGATGGTCTCGACCATCGCGGCCATCAAAAAGCACGCTCGTATAGCCTGTGGGTGGTGACCCACAGCTATACGAGCGTCCAGGAGGACGCTCCATGAAAATGGAGCCCGGCCCTCATTCAGAGCGTGCGCTCTGCTCAGAGCGTACGGCTCTGAATGAGGGCCATAATGAGAAGATTCTGCTGAATTTTGTTTAGCAAAAAAATCTTTTCATTTGAAACTTAAACAATTCAACTTCAAAGTTGAATGTATGTTGCTGCAATGTCCTCATAAAAGATGACCCCTTAGCCAGCAACACCATCTCTATTTCTTATGGAATACATGAAAATAATGTGAACACAACTTTTTGTTCTTTTAAAAAATGTCTATTTGACTTTGTGTCTATTCCCTCCCTTTCTGCAGGGTGTGGAAATCAATCGCAGGAAAGGACCTATTCATACGATCCCTTTTAAATCCTTTGGTAAGTGGTTTTATTAATAGTAGTAAAGAAACATTGGTCCGGTTCACCAGACGACCGTTCCAATTACTCGTGTGATTTTCAATAGAGGCATCTGGTGAAAATCACGTATAAGTGATTGAATGTCTCTTTATTACAGGTTGAGTCTCCCATATCCAAATATTCCGAAATACGGAATATTCCGAAATACAGAATTTTTTTTAGCATGACTGAGATAATGAAACCTTTAATTTTTGTTGGATCAATGTACACAAACTTTGTTTAAGGCACACAATTATTAGAAATATTGTATAAAATTACCTTCAGGCTGTGTGAATAGGGTATATATGAAACATAAATGAAATTCATGTATGTACACAAACTTTGTTTGAACCACAAAATTATTGAAACTATTATATATAGCTGTGTATATATGATGTATATAACACATACATGCACTCTGTGTTTAGATTTGGGTCCCATTCCCAAGATATCTCATTATGATATGCAAATATTCAAAAATACGGAATATTCCGATATCCAAAATACCCATGGTCCCAAGCATTTTGGATATGGGAGACTCAACCTGTACTACTATTAATTACAGCAAGTTTCAAGCATCATACAAGTAAGGGCCAGTTTCTAATTTTTTTCTGATTGGAGAGGTGTTTGTTGTACATATATAAATCTAGTTCTCACGTTATATCAGCGGTAGCCAATGCTTCTGGCATTTCATCTCATCCACTAACTGCTATACCTGTCTCTCATATGCTGCCTTTATATCCTCAGGTTTGGAAACCTTCATACTGTATCATTGTTGAACTATTCAGACAAGTCTTGGCCCTCCTGCTACTGGATATAACATGTGTATATGCATCTCTGTGCCAGTCTGGTTTTGTTTGTTAATATGCGAACATACCCTAATTGTACCCAGTATCCATTAGTCCACACCTTCACTACTCCATCCCACCTCTCTAAGGGGTATATTTACTAAAGGTTGATTTTAATCGATAAAAATCAGTCAACATCGATGTTTTGTTTCTGTGGCTAAATCACACATTTACTAACAGACAATTTTTTATTTGTTTTTTAAGTATTAGCAAATGTGTGATTTAGCCCCAGAAACACAGCAATTTTTATCGATTTTAAATTGATCACAACCTTTAGTAAATATACCCTTAAGTGTCAAATTCACGCAAAACTGCATATGTATATATGAATGTGGCCCCTTCTCTGGGCATACACAGAATGATTTTGCTGATTTTATACTACACAAACTGTTGTCTTGCTCTTCATCAGCCCCTCTGAGTTTACTGCCATGTGTTTCTAGGAACTTGCCTGCCCAGTACTTTTGAGCCATTATATGTAATATTTGCCTTACCCTGTTTTTCCTTTCAATCTGCTATTCTGTCCTGCATTTATCTGGTTATTCACTGTTCTGTTTTGCCTGTTTATGATTCTGGGTTCTTGTTTATCTGATTTTTTTATGTGTGTTCCTGTTACTTTTGTAATTTTTCTTTTGTATATGGTTTTATCTTCATAAGTGGTTTCTATTTGTGTCTGCACTGGTCTGTGTACTCATACCAGAGGCTCTGCCATTTCATTGACAGTACAGAACTTTGGGCCTGATTCAGAGACAGATGCTAATACGATCGCAGCTTTGATTTCATACGCATTGCAGCTGCGAATATATGCTAATGGTTGCAAAGCTTACCTGAGCATAAGGACGCCCACTGCTGCCTTCTCATATGCGTACAACGTCGCTTACGTGCGTAAATATCGGTAACATCGACGCACATCGAGTGGCCATCCTTCATTTGCAGCAGGATGGTTAGCAGCAGTCTTGGGAACTCTCCTGACACACACAGAGCTGCGTAGGGGACCGCATGGGCTAATTTATGCATGCCCATGAAACGACGTTCAAACTGTCAGATACACCTGCGTTTTACAGACCACCTCCCGTCACAATCCCCAAACACTGACAACCTGTCACTCACTTTGTGATGAATTCCTATTTGCATCCGTAGTCACAATGCGAAGGCAAGCAATCGCTCAGTCTAAGTGCGTAATCGCCATTGCATACAGTTCTGAATCAGACCGTTAGATTGGGACAACTGTTAATTAAATACACTGAATTTATTGTTTACTGTTTCTTATTATTTTTAAAATAAATAAAAAATTGCATTTGAAATGGATTAAACTAATTTTGTTTTTGGAAATAGAACAAAATATACAATTAATTTTTATTTGAAGTTTACAATGTAGTTTTTTTTCTATTACATAGCTCACCTAATGCTTGAAATATGTCAGACTCTCCAAGGCATATATTATCTGCAACTTGTTCCTGTAACTGTTCACAAAGATAGACAGTGTTAATTAGAATACATGCACAAGCAGGGAATTTAGAGTTGTGATAGTGTGTTGCATATTCTCTCTAAAAAAAGTATTTATTTTGTTGAGAGACTTTTTCTACGCTGGTAACTGTATCCGATTATTTCATCATAAGTGTTGGATGCACTGGACAACTCCATCACTCAATACATTTTTGTCTTTAATTTTTAGCTAAAAATGTATATATGTAGTTATAAGCTGGGTACACACTGAGCTATGTGTACGCAGCCAATATGCCGACCCGATGGGCCGACATATCGGATCCTGGGTACACATCAGAACGAGGTACTGAACTACAGAACGATACCTCGTTCCGTTCTTCATTACCTGCAATGAGGCAGTTTGCGATGTTGTCCGGTTGGACGTGCAGCACGGCCGATTGGACAATTGGCCTGATTCAGCAAGGAACGCAGTTGCTTATATGCACACAATCGGGCGATTAATTCGCACTGCACATCGCAGTGTGCGTGCACGAGCTAGGCACTGCTTCAGGAATTGCGTGCTCAGTGACTATGCAGGATCATGGCAAAGTGATTGACAGGAAGTGCCGTTTGTGGGTGGTGACTGGGGGGTGGTCGGGCAAACGCAGGCGTGCCAGTGCGATTCAACGCCGTTGCAGGGGCATGCATAAATTATCCACTGCGATACCAGATGCCGCCTGAGGCGTCATAGCGTGTGCATAAGTAAGCAATTACTGAGTAAGGTCTGGGCTTCTCTAACTGTCCGATGTTACCGATTGTTTCACTATGTTGGTCAAGTATACGGATGTGAGTAAGAGGAAGTGGGCGTCCTTATGTCAGGCAACGTTCGTAATGCGAATGTAAACATTTCAATATCACTGCTGATATTAGCAAGGCAGTTGCGTGCGTATAAGCAGAATAGTGATCCATAATGAATTAGGCACAATGTTGCAAGCAGCCGCGGGAGTGCGAATATTGGCCGTACATACTAAGCAACATCGTCTCAGTGTGTACCCAGTTTAAGTATTCAGAATAATATACTGTAGCAGCACAGATTTTCCTAATGTTGCACTACCATAGTAATACAAGATAAAAGGGTAATTTGCAACAAATGTCAATAAATGTTACCATGTGCTAGAATTTTATATAATACTGAAAAAGTAATCCAAGGGTCGTCATACAAATTATTGGCCCTCCCTAAATATTAAATGGTTCAGCTCTTATCCTTACGGCTAAAGGACCTGATTCACTACGGATCGCTGCAATTACGCACGGAGGTCTGCTGCAAAAATAAGCTAATGAATGCAATCGCAAAGCCATTGCACAGCCAGCATAGAGACGCCCACTACCACTATCTCACATCCGTAATACCTTGCAGTCCTGCGTATATATCGGCCCCTCACGCACATTTACAGCAGGTCTGACTTTACTCAGAAATTGCTAACCTCATCGCACGCAGTGAGTACTCAAGCTGCCTATGCCATCGCAGTAGCTAATTTATGCACACCCATGCATCAGCGTTCAAACGGACAGGCACGCCTGCATTTCTCCGTCCACTCTCACATCACCACCTCCAAACGCTGACCTCCCGTCACTCCCTCTGCGATGCCTTTCTTTCTGCGTGAATCACGCAACAACACTGCGAAGCATACACATGCGCAATCATGGCAGTAGAAAGCAGGGCCCGGGTGAAGGAGGCGTGGCCTATTCAAGGGAGGCATGGCCACGCCCCCTTAGGGAAAAATAAACCCTGTGAGCCCCCAGCCCAGCGCAAAACCCAACAGACAGAGGAGACTGCTGCTGCCCAGCAACTAGGAGTGAGGGGGAAGCGACATTGGACCCAGGCCCCTGCCAGGCCCCTCCAGCAAGCCCAGGCCTGGGTATTTAGTCCCCCCACTCTCGGCACACCTGTGCGCAGTACGCAACATCGACCGATCTGTGTATGCTGTTGCCGTTGCGATCTGTGATGAATCAGGCCCAAAGTCTACAAACTCACAGGATAATGGGATCGCACTGTCAAAATCTGGAAACAATGTTATTTATTGTATTTTACTGTATTACCTGTAATAAACCAAATTAGTTAATAACACCATCACATTTGTTTTTAAAAATAGAGGAGTAAAGTTAGCTCTGATATGCCAATAATATTAGATCAATGAGTTTTGCTGCAAAGAAAATAATAATATATTCTGAATCAGATATTAGTAGATTCATCCTTATTATCTTGTACTTCAGTGATGGTCATTAGTTTCCTGTGATACAATGGTCTGAATATTAGATCAACCAACACAGTAACTGTATACACTATACATGTAGGTGACAGGAACATTTGAATATTCAATGTTAAACATGGGAACTGAAAGATTTCACCTTTGGTGTTGATAAGGTTGACTTGTATAAACTGCACACAGCTGATTTTCAATAATGACCTGTACACTATGAGCTAGATGATGCAATGGAATCAGTATTTAATGCTTGCGGCTGAATAGTAGTAAGTAACCTAACCCTCCCCCCCCCTTAGTGGTGCCTAACCCTAAGCTCCCCCCTGGTGCCTAACCCTAACCTCCCCCCAGTTAGTGCCTACACCTAACTCCCCTTCCCGCACCCTAAACCTAACCCTCCCGGGGGGGCCTAACCCTGACTCCCATTAGTGGTGCCTATCCCTAACTCCCCCTTTCCCTACCCTAACCTTAACCCTCCCGGGGGTGCCTAACCAAAAGTCCCCCAGGGGGTCCCTAAACCTAATACTCCTCCACCCCCCTTTCCCCCTCCTGCCGCTAGACGCTACCTTCGTTCGGTATGCCTGGTGTTGGTATTTTGTAGTGGGACTAATGATAGGCATCAGGATTGCGACACCGATCTTTAGTCCCCTGTCGGGCTGTCAGTGTCGGGATATCGGCAGGCGGGATCCTGACTGCATCACGTCTGCAACACCCTGATATATTAATCCCATTGATAATGGTTTCCTCAGTGATGTCTAAGCTTTGATTTAGTGATGTCTAAGTGATAATTCAGCACAGTGGGGGAGATGTATGACTGAGCGGCTAACGATCTTTAAAAGCATGGTCCTGCTTCGTCCATTATCGAGGCAAAGCAGGACCACCTACCGACGGCATGTATGATAAAAGTAGTTGCCGAAGAGGGAGAGTGTTAACTTACCTGTCTGGTGAAGTCCACTCTCCCTCTCGCGGCTGCTTTGACCGTTGCCTGCAGTGAATCTGCGCATGTGCCAATCAGAAATCCCCAGCAGCACCAGTGGCTAATTAAAAAAAATCTAATTGTGATCACTTCACTGCTTTACTACATGCAGGGAAGCGGTAACTGCAGCACAAAACATGTGCAGTTACCAGAGGCGGATTTTACCTAGGGTTGCGAGGCTGCAGTCCCCCCCAGTAAAATCCTCCACTTCAGGGTCTGTTCCCGGCTGATCCGCCAGCTCGACATATCGCACCGTGTGTACACACTGCATGCTGAACTGGTACAACGGCACAATGTACAATGACATGTTGCATTTAGCACCATGGCATTGTACGCGATAACTTCTGATTGACCGTGCAGCACGGCCAACCAGTAGATATCGTAAAAGACCTGCGGGAGCGCGCAATTGCCGGTACATACTGAACGATCTTCGCGATTTGTCGTTCCAATTTGCCTGGAAACGACAATTCGTGAAGATATCGTTCTAATGTGTATCCGGCCTTACAATATCTCACCAAGAGGTTGTGAATCTTATGATCTGCAAGATGATTGTATAGGTGTGTACCCAACTTAAATGATACATTATCTCTTTATTCCATTGGCAACATTTTCAACACCACTGTTATGTTCTTTACATTGCTGTGTACTTATATGCACAGTACTCACATGCTGTACTTCCCCTCTGATGAGAACATCAAGCTGTGAACATAGTGAGAACATTTCTGATGCCACCTGCTTGTAGTTCATTTGAATTGGTTGCAAAGGTTTCCTCACATTGATAATCACTTAAACAGAAAAAAAAAGACATTTTTATGAAAATAGAACACTTATGTCTACACACAACTGAAGTACATTGCGATGAAGGGGAACAACTGTGGTATATAGTCCCTAAAGTAAGTTTCTGTATGGGAACAAACAGTGGCGGATCCAGGGGGGGAGATTGGAGTGATCACTTCCCCCCTAGCACAGCCTGTCATTGCGTTGCACCCTGCTCTGGGAGTCAGACTTACTATAGGGGTCTATTTACTAAGCAGTGTTAGGAGACAGAGTGAAAGTGATAAGGTGCCAGCCAATCAGCTCCCAACTTTCATTTTTCAAACACAGCCTGTGAGATAGCAGTTGGGAGCTGATTGGCTGGCACCTTATCACTTTTCACTCTGTCTCCTAACACTGCTTAGTAAATAGACCTAACTTAGGGGTCTATTTATCAAGCAGTGAAAAGCGTGGAGTAGTGGACCAGTGGAGAAGTTGCCCATAGCAACCAATCAGCTCCTACCTATTATTTTATATACTGTACTTGATAAAAGCTACTTCAAAGCTGATTGGTTGCTATGGTCAACTTTTCCAGTGGTTCTTTTCTCCACACTTTTCACTGCTTGATAAATAGACCCCTTTAATAACCAGCGCTAAACAGTTCCTCAGAGAGCAGCAGACTGCAGTCTGGGCAGCGGAAGTGAGGAGAGGGATGAAGTCTAAGCTCAGTGCAATCGCTCTAACTCCAGCCTTGTCTGTGGGGAGAAATAGACTACTTTCATATTTAAGTCACTTACAGGGGCCGGAGCGGGTGGAGGTGCTGTTCACTGCGAGGGACATGGGATGGTCTCCAGGAATTAAGTAAGTTTGGGAGTTGGGGAGAGGGGGAAAATTATCCTGTCAACTTCTCTTTGTGGAGCACCAAGCCCATTAATTTCAATATAGAAGTTTTAGGTGCAATAGTTGTGCCTGTAACTCCTTAACTCAGGAAAGGAAAGAGAAGGAGTCAGGATTATTCATTAACTTGCCCCCCCTAAAACAAAAGTCTAGGGGGGTCATTCAGACCCGCTCGCGAGCGTAGGACGCTCGCAAGCGGGTCGATGTTACCCCAATGCGCATGCGCACAACGGAGGGAGCGAGGACTCCGGGTCTCGCACCAAAGGGGGCGTGCTGTCGATGGTGACTGACAGCACGCCCCCCTTTGGGGGGCGTGCTGAGGGCGTGGCTGCCATGGGAACGCCTACCGTCTGGGTCCGGTCCCACTGACATCACTGATAGAGCCAAAATCACTCCAGGGCTTGCGGTCACCGAGACCCTACCGCAGGGTCTCATCGCAAGCCCGATGGTCGCGATGGTCTTGACCATTGCGACCATCTTTTTGGCCGCTCGCATATGCTGTGGGTGGTCACCCACAGCTATGCGAGCGGCCAGGAGGCCGCTACATTTTTAGGTAGGAGGGCAGTGATTCAGAGCAAGCGCTCTGGTCAGAGCGTTCGGCTCTGAATCAGGCCCTAGATCCGCCCCTGGGAACAAAATGATAAGCGGTTACATGCAGAGCTTGTTGTGACAGATGCAAATAAGACTGCTGTATACAGACACACAGTTACATATATTATCCTTAATAAGTGCATGATATTGAATTGCTGACATTTTAAAAAGGTAGAACATTTAGCTGTATATATTTTACAGAGCCCTTCCTGGGGGCGATTCAAATGTTTTTTAGGTCGTGATAATTAATGAGCGCCCAGTTTGCTATTCAATTGTTCTGGGCGCTCATTAATTATCGCCCTCTTCGCCGCCTATGAGACGAGGTTTGGCCGTGTAAAACGGCTAAACCCATCTAAAATTCTGGTTAGGGCATGCTAACTGCGGTTAGCGCGCCCTAACTAGGGGGTCTCTCACACATTTCTGCTCGCACCCTCCTGAGTGCGTGCAGAAATGCAGAAATTAGTCTGCCTCAAAATAATGACCAGTAATTTACAAAATGAGGTAAAACAATGAAGGTGAAAGTTACATCATCAATTACCTTAAGCTACATTATGACATTATATTACATTACTGATTCAGAGTTTTGGGAAAAACTAGTGTAATCCATCTCCGCATTGGTAACATATGCTCCTGTTTTATGACACATTACCATCACCCTGTAGACAGTGCACAAGATATGCTTCCTGACCGCCCTAAGTACCTTCTCTCCTCTGCATCACATTTCAGTTTATAAGGAGTCGCAAGTGTCAGATGTGGACAGCTCTGAAATTGCGCATCTGGGTTCACTCGCTTTCTGGGCAATCGCAGACTGAAGCTACGCTATGCAAACTGGCCTAGTACTCACTCTGCATTAGTACCTAAGGGGCAGATTCAATTACCCTCGGTGATTACCCGCAGGGAAAGACCCGAGTTTAACACCCGGAACTATTCAATTATTAGTCCATTTTGCTGAATGGTAAACATGTGGGTAGCAAGCATTAACCTATGAATTCTGTGTTAAGTGCTGGAATCTATGGCTTTCTCCACATAATAACTCCCGGAGGGTGCACTTAACGCAGATTTTCCTCGCAGTCTCAGGAGTTGCGAGAATAAAATCTGCATTAAGCGCACCCTCTGGGACTTAACGCATGGGTACTCGGGAGTCAATTGCTCGGGGCTGATCCATGAAAATATCAACGGAAAACACAACATATTTGAGCAGAAGCCATGCACTGTTCATTTAAATCAAGCAATGGGAATGAATCCTGTTTTATTTACATTATACAGAGCTAATATTCTCTACAAAACCCACTCCTCTATCTACAATACATTATTGCTCATAATGCAATACAGCTATTAAAATAAATGTCTTTGTCGAGTTTGGCACAACACAAACAAAAAAGACATAACATCACAAGCAGCCGGTCTGGCAGAGAATGGAAGATGCTGAGCCTGTCATTAAACTACCTTTACAATGAGAGTGGTAGAGGCAGGGCTGGCGCAGGGGCTGAGACAGGCTCACAGCAGCCATCCTTTCACAAGACCCAGTGAGAGCAGAATTCTTCCTGGAGCTCCACAGACAGGAAGGGATCTATGCAGTACACAGCCAGGAATACTGTCTATTTTGTGTCTGAAGATGCAGTAACAACAGTATGATGCTACAGTGTTGGATGCTGCCTAGCCAATGGCAGCAAATCTTTTTGAGGGCTGTGCAGAAAACATGCTGTGTTCAGAAATGTATTACTAGGGATCTAGGTGAATCTAGGAAGGTGGGTTTGGGGAAAATTAACTAGAGACACAAGATTTTTTTCTTCCATTAACTGAACATATAAAAATATAATCTTCCAGAACATTATTGGTATATTTGTGCAATGTACATCTTCTTTGTCTAATTGTAGCTTTCAGACTGTTCATTTACAAATCAAAATTCTCAATAGATCTGCACAAACCTGTTTACGGAGCATATTTTGTGTGAATTCGCACTGCGCATTTTAAGAAAATGGCAGCACATAAATACTGGCAATGCAGAGTTGGACGCATATCAATTGCATCAAAATTTGCGACCAAAGAGGCAGAACTGGGTTGTGACATGTAGGCAGAGTTCAGTGCAGCCTTAACACAAATTCTGGCTATGCAAACCTGCAATAAGTAAATGTGCCTTTTTGAATGCATATCTTTTTCACTAGACCAAGGCAGTGTTTGCTGATGATGCTGGCCAGTAGTTACTAACACATCCTGCAGCGTCTGTATATTGTAGCAGTTGGACAGAGAGGTACAAGGACTAGTTTTTTACAGTTTTTGGTCATTGAATTTGACTATTAAAAGATCAGACATTAATTACGAATATCGCAATACACACATCAGTTGTGAGGTCGTATATTACTTGATTTTGAAAATCGTCTAGAATACTGACAAACCATGATTACATGTATGCACATTGATTTTGAGATTTACCCCTGAAGAAGTCTCGGAAAGAGACGAAACACGTAGGGTTTATGTGAAAGGTGGACATTACACTTAAAACATTCTCTCGTTTGGAAGGTGTAGAGAAATCAATTTTTATCTTTAAAGCGGATGTTGGTAAACTACCAAAACTGTGTAAGATTTTTTGTCCATCTGATACTTTGGAATATTTTAATAAAAGCATATTTTAATGTTTATGGAATTTTATTAATATTGGCCTCGGGCCTGTTTCTTGGGTGTTTTCTGGTACAAGGGTATCTTTTGTAGAGCCTCGAGGAGGATTTAAAACAAGCTCAATCATATGGACTAATTGATCAATATTGGGAACAAACACGAATACCGGCGAAATTGCATCTTTAAAAGAAAAGAATCAAAACCTTCAAGCCTCGGAGGGACTGTAATACATAGCATAAGGAATATATGTTTCATCTTTTTAGAGTTCTATTGAAGCGCCCCAGCAGTAATCATTTTGTACACATATATATATATATATATATATATACAAAGAAATGCCCTTAACCTGCGCTCAGCTTGTTAGTATATAATAAATGGCTGCAAACCTTCTAAAAAAAACCCTGTTAGTAGTGGCTATAACACAATATTTTATAGAGTAGTATAGAAGATGCAGCCCAAAGAAAATAAATAACGAACTGTTCACTTCAATTAAATATATTTATAAAGTCCAATATATAATAAGCTCGTAATCCAATTTGCAGTATTATAAATTCTTGGAAGAGATGGATCCTACGGCCGACTTGTTCACTTTATGGATACTAAAAACTTTAGCGTGGCTTTTCTCCAATATGATTGGATTTTCTTAATATGAAGAAAAACTCCTTATCTTGTTAAGCCAGGACCCATATTCATGTTTAAAATGTATGCAAGCTTAAGCCAAAGGTGGCAGACCAAGATCATTTATCTGAGAATCAGTGTAGGGACTGGCCAGATGGGAATGACCGGGAAGGTGGTCAGCTTAACAAATTATTGCAATGTTTTGGAACCAGCATTCCCTGTATTCAAAGGAGTTGCAGTTTTAAAAATAAGTGAGTGGCGAGTTTGTATGATATTATTTATGTAGATGCTGTGGTCACATACCAAGGGCACCCCAGATGGTTGAGTGCCGTAGATTAAGCCTGATATATATATATATATATATACAGTATATACACATATACATATATTTAGCAATTTATGACTAATATACTTCTAGCTATGCTTTGATTTAGCTGCCTTACCGGACCTATTGCAGAATGGGATGCAATTGAAATACCGGCGTGCGGGATGCCAGCACTCAGAATCCCGGCACCGGCATCCAGATGGTAACTAGTGGGGTTAGTGGGAGGTTTAGGGGTATGCACTAGGGGGGGAGGGCTAGGCACTAGGGGGGGAGGTTATGTTTAGGGTGCAGTGACAGAGGGTTAGGGGTAGGGTTAGGATACTTACCCGACAGGTGTCGGTATCCTAACCTTGTCAGGATGCCGGCATCCGGGATCCCGAGTGCCGGCATCTTGTACCCAACCCTGCTGAACATAAAGATGAAAATAGCCATTATGCTGTAGTCATTTGCTTTTCATGGTTTTTTTCTGCGATTTATGTGAATGTAGAGTGTCTTTCATTGGATTGGGGTACTTCCTATTCATTTGCAATGTTTCACATTAGCAATAAATACTACCCAATATTTAAAAAGACAAATGTATACTCATGAGCTTCCATTAAGCACATGCCCCTCAATACATGAGTGGATACAAATGGCCAAGCATAGAGACATAGGGGGTCATTCAGACCCGCTCGCGAGCAAATACGTCGCTCGGGGTCTCGCACCAAAGGGGGCGTGCTGTCAATGGTGACTGACAGCACGCCCCCTTTGGTGGGCGTGCCGGGGGCATGGCGGCCAGACGGAGGCGTTCCCATGGGAACGCCTACCGTCTGAGTCCGGCCCCACTGACATCAGTAATGATGTCAGTGGGAGTGACTTTGGCTCTGATAGAGCCAAAATCACTCCTGGGCTTGCGGCAGCGAGACCCTACCGCAAGGGTCTCGTCGCAAGCCCGATGGTCGCGATGGTCTTGACCATCGCGACCATCATCATGGACGCTCGCATAAGCTGTGGGTGGTAACCCACAGCTATGCGAGCGTCCATAAGGCCGCTCCACATTTAAATAGGATGGCCCTGATTCAGAGCGAGCGCTCTGGTCAGAGCGTTCAGCTCTGAATCAGGCCCATAATTATCATAATGCCACAAAGAAGGACAGTTTGGATGAAAAGACGGGAAGGGGCATTTATTTGGATCTAAAAATAAGTGGTGGGAGTAAAACCTGGATTATTTGATAAAACAATAGCATGTGAGGAAAACAAGAGAAGTAGAGGCAGAGAAGCTACATAGGATGGTATTTCTTTTTGCTCATACTCTCTACACCGGTATATATGGCCGACATTCAACATATTAACATTAACTGTTGACATTCCGGTGTCAACATTATCAATGTCGACATACTGACTGCCTCTACATATACAGTAATATGTGTAGTGCTGTAATAGGTAATAATAACATATGTGCTGTATCAGCTGCTTGTAATATATAATAATGCAGTAACACTGACTATCCTACTACGTCAAGAAACACCTAATACACCGGCTCCTTGTGTTGTGACAGTCGTCAGCAGTGTTATTACATGTAACAGCTGTTGTGTACCCCATGACTGCCCACCAGCAAATAGCATCACATACAGCTGCTTCAGTACAGTGTGCTAGCTATATGGTAATGTCTAAATCCCCTGCCATCTAAGTGGGCATAGAGGGGGAATACAACCATGTGGCGAGTGCAGCGAGCCACCGTGCCCGAAGTGTGGCGAGCGCAGCGAGCCCGTGAGGGGACAACAAACCTGTTAAAGTGGGGACAAAGTACTTCTTTAGCTGTCTGTCATGGGCAGGAACTGCACTTCCGCCCTCACTCACGTCACTTCCAGGTCCCCAGCACGAAGGGGAAATACAGCCAACCCTAGCTATATCAGCAGGGAAGCAGCTAGATCCCCTTCCGTAGATTGACCCTGACGTCATCAGCCAGTGTCCAACGTCATTCCCTACCATCCAAGTGGGCATAGAGCATAGTTGCCAAGTCCGCTTATAACAAGCGGAATTGGGCTTATTTTTTTTGCAAGTTGCTTCTTTTTTTCGGAAGTAGCTTGTTGCTTGTTTTTGGAATTATTTTTTTGTGTGCATTGCCGAGGCACCCCTAGAGGTAAGTAAATGTGTGTGTGTGTTTTGCACTGATAGTGACTGGGGGAGGGGGGAAGGTGTGTCTGGGGAATAGAGGGCTGTGGACAGGGTGAAGTTGTAGGGGGCAGCAAGAAGGAGAGATAAACTAGATGATAGAAATGAGGCAGGTACATGGGGACGAGTTAAAATTGCTGAGGCTGTTAAAAAGAGGGGAAAATTGATATTAGACAGGTGACAGGAATGAAGGAGGTAAAGAAGAGGGGTGAGAGAAATGCGGAGAAGAGTCAGGTAAAGAAAAGGTGGGTACACACTAGATGATATGTCGCCTGATCCTGCGGATTGGGCTGACATATTGTCCAAATCGGCCAGTGTGTACCCACTATGCGTGATCCTGCGCACTCCTGCGGGTCGCCCATCGGGGTCTTTCCGTCGGCCTGCATGTAGGGCCGATGGAACGACCCTGGCATATTGGATGGAGCCGGTGCCCGACATATCGGACGTTTGGACACCACATCATGCAGTATGTATCGACCGCCCGATATATATTGCGTGGTCGGGCGTCGCATTGCTGGGTACACACATCGGCAAGTGTGTACCCAGCTGAAGACTGGCAAGGGAATGAGGTATGAAAAGAGGGAGGAGGTAAAAATATGGAGGCTGGTGTAGAGGGAGAAAAGCAATATAGGCAGATAAGGCTGTGCATACACTAACATATTTAGGTTATAGAAGAGGGGGAATAAAGGAAGTTAACCAGGTAGAGAGTGAGGACAAAGAGACCAGGACGTAGCTAGGGTAGTGAGGTCGATGCCATCGCACAGGGCACCACAGGTTACGGGGCGCTGTTTGGGTCTGTCAAATTTCTGTTTATTATCATTCTTGCTTGTAGCTTCCTCTTATTTCATCCCCAGCATCTCCTGGCCTCTCCTATCTCTTGCCTGGCCCTTCCCCATGAGGCCATGGCCCTTTTTTGGGTGCATCATGTCCCTTTGAAAAATGAGGGGGGCGCCAATGCTCTTTCTGGCACAGGGCACCAAAAAGTCTAGCTACGGCTCTGAAAGAGACATCCCCATAAATTGGGCTTTTTTCTTGGTCTTTTTAGAATTGGGTTGGTCTTGTTTTGTTACATTAAAACATTTAAATAAAGTTAGATCACTAAACTAACTTTATGCAAACAAAGAATTATGTCCCTCACACAGTTTACAATTATTATTTTCCTGGCACAATAAGGATTTTGGCATGAATAGGGCAGTAAAGCGGGCACAGGCTCCATAATTTGTCATTTTGAATAAGAAGCTGTAGTTGTGCAGGGGTTAACTAGCTTCGGTCATCAAATGTTACACTTGAAACCCACAGGGGGTGGTCTGGTACATATCACTCACTTGTCATTTGCCTTGACCAACAAGGATTTTGGCATGAACAGGGCAGTAAAGTGGGCACAGACACCACATTTTGTCATTTTGAATAAGAAGCTGTAGTTGTGCAGGGGTTAACTAGCTTCGGTCATCAAATGTTACACTTGAAACCCACTGGGGATGGTCTGGTACATATGACCCACTTGCCATTTCCCTTGACCAACAATGATTTTGGCATGAATAGGGCAGTAAAGCGGGCACAGGCACCAGATTATCTCATTTTCAATAAGAAGCTGTAGATGTGCAGGGGTTAACTAGCTTCGGTCATCAAATGTTACACTTGAAACCCACAGAGGGTGGTCTGGTACATATCACCCACTTGTCATTTGCCTTGACCAACAAGGATTTTGGCATGAATAGGGCAGTAAAGTGGACATAGGCACCATATTATCTAATTTTGAATAAGAAGCTGTAGATGTGCAGGGGTTAACTAGCTTCGGTCATCAAATGTTACACTTGAAACCCACAGAGGGTGGTCTGGTACATATGACCCACTTGCTATTTACCTTGACCAACAATGATTTTGGCACTAATAGGGCAGTAAAGCGGGCATAGGCACCACATTTTGTCATTTTGAATAAGAAGCTGTAGTTGTGCAGGGCTTAACTAGCTTCGGTCATCAAATGTTACACTTGAAACCCACAGAGGGTGGTCACATACAGGCGAAGGGTGGGAGGCGGGCTCAGGCTAGCCCATAGAGCCGCCAGTGCATTTACAGCAGCCAATGAGAGTCAGACAGACTCTCATTGTCTGCTGCTGCGCCCACTGCAAGAGCTGGGCTGGAGCTCACTCATGAGCTCTGCCTTCCAGCTCCTGTAGTGGGTTATGGGAGAGATGTCATGACGTCTCTCCCATAATGCAGAGTGCGCCAGCCCGGGAGGACTGCGGTGGTGCGGATGGCGGCATGAGCAGGAGCGGGGATTCAAGTTAGTTTTTTTTTTTTTTTACTTGTGTGTTTGTCTAATGGGGGTACTGCATCAGGGGGGAGGTGACCTCTACTAGGGATTACTACTAACGTATGGAGGTAACTACTATTGGGGGCACTGCATCGGGGGGGCTCTACTGGGGACTACTACTGGATAGGGGGATCACTACTGGGGGCCTGCATAAGTGGGACCACTACTGCGATCTGCATAAGGGGGATCACTACTGGGGGCACCGTATAAGGGGAACTAATGTCGGGCTGCATAAGAAGGACTACAACAGGGGGAACTGTGTAAGGGGCACTGCATATGGGGGATCACTACTGGGGCACCGTATAAGGGGAACTAATGGGTGACTGCATAAGGGGGACCACTACTAGGGGTACTGTATAAGGGGCACTACTAAGGGCCTGCATAAGAGGGATCATTACTGGGGACATTGTATACTAGGGGTACTGTATAAGGGGTACTACTGGGGGCCTGCATAAGAGGGACCACTACTGGGGGCACTGCATAGGGGGGACTGTATAAGGGGCACTGCATTAAGGTGCATATGGAATGGAAAGGAATGTTCAGAGTGACGAGATAGGGATGTGTGTCATGTTGACACTCCCCATTTTTAAGTGTCCACGCCCATTTTTTGTCACACGCACATAGGGGGGGGGGGTCCATTTTTAAACTTGTCCTGGGCTCCATATACCCTAGTTAAGCCACTGCCTGTGCTATGACCAAATGCTTGATCCCAGCGCCTTAGTCCTGCAGTCCGGATAGATGTGTCCTCAGCAGGACACATAAGTGTCTGGTGCTGGGACAGTATGTCTGTTTTCAGTGCCGGTCAAGGCCCAGCAGCGGCTGACTTGTGGCGCCAGCTAATAGCTGAGTGCAGCTCATTGACCGCCGGCCATTGAAGAGGGGTGACAATTTGAATTTGAGCCAATCACAGTGGTGACAATTTTGACAATCTGAGCCAATCAAGGCGTGCACCGGCAGCCAATAGAAATCGGCCACAGTGAGCCATTCGTTGTAAGCCGCATCATGGCTGGCTACGCCCATGGCGTCTAGCGTCAGATGTCTCTGGGAGGAAAAGTCAGTTTGGCGGAAATGGGTGAAGAGCTCCAGCGGCCGTGGAAGAGTCCAGAAGACACCGGGCTCAAAAGAGAAGAGCTCCAGCAGCTGCAGAAGACGCTAGGAGACACTGGGCTCAATAGAGAAGAGCTCTGGTAGCGCCGCTACTGGCCAGAATTGGCCAGCGACAGAAGAATGCGGCTGAGGACCGGAGAGTACTGCAGTGGTTGGGAAGTAAAAGAGCGAATGAAGATCCTCACTGCATCCTCTCCCACCCGACAGGTAGACCCTCTTTGAGGCCTTACCATCATTAACCCCTCCCTATACCATCAGATTGTTAGGCAGTAGGCATGTAGGGGTCATGAGGCCTTAAGTCTGTGGCACAAATAGGCGGGCATTAGGCCCGTGCTCCTAAGGCTATAATTGACCCTGGGCAATAGGCCCAGGTCACATAAATAAGCGAGGTGCCAACTTCTCATCTTGCCCTGGGCGCCAAACACCATAGTTCTGCCCCTGACCTTGGTCACTGCTACCTGGGTGAAGACTGCTGTTGCAGTGGGAGTTTGCCAGCTCAAGGTGAAGACTGCAGGAAGCACTGAGATCGTGGGAGTCGACCCACCTCGGGTGAAGAACACATAGTAATTGTGGATGAACTAGGCTGGTAAATCTAATTGCATTGTATTTTCATTCAATTGCATGCTATTTTAATTGTCAGGCATTAGGCCCATGGCCACTATGGGCGTTAAGCTCTAATCAGCAGGGACGGCCTTTGTTAGGCGGACAATAAGCCTGAGCCAGAGAGGGCACTAGTCCCACAAGGTATAAGGGGCATTAGGCCCTATAGGGTTAATTTGGGATCCACATCATTAACCCATTGTTAGGTGGGCAATAGGCCCTACATAGTGTCATTGATCCCCTAGAAGGCAGGCACTAGGCCTGAGGCAGCAGAAGATGATTAAGGCCTTTAGTACTGTTGTTCTGATTTGATAAGAATGTATTGAGGTTTGTAACCTTGTTACCTCGTCATCTCAGCTACTACAATCAGGCCTCCATTAAAAGGTAGGCTGTAGTAAGGTACCTGTTTGTGATTATTGTAATGTTTTGTAACTGCATTATTCCCTTGTCCTGTAACAATTATTGCATTATTGGTGTAGATGCATTGTTGGGGAGCATAGGGGTAGCATGGTGATATGGAGTGCACTACATCCACCCTGTATTGCTGTTGGCAGGGTGCTGATGTATGTATGAATAGTCAAGTTGGTATGCGTGGTCAGAGGCGTCACCTACCTTGGTGTCTCCTGGTGCGGATGCTCTGAGTCCTCCTGCGCGCCATAGGCGTGCGCTCCCGGAAAGGGCGTGGCTTCGCAGGAAGGGGCGTGACCTCGCCCGTGAAGCGACATCCCTTATGTGAGCCGATCTTGGGTGCGTTACCGCCTCCCGTTCTCATCACACAGTGGGCTTCCCCAGTGCTCCTGCAGCTGTTGGGGCAGCCCACAGTCTCTCCCTGCCTCTCTCCGCGTCCTGGCATCACGGTGACACCATCCGATGGGGTGACACCAAAATAGCAGAGCAGCTCTGCTATTTTGGTGTCAAACCCTTCGGATGGTGTCACCCAGTGCGGCCCGCCCCCAGTGGCGGTTCTAGGGGTGGGCTAACAGGGCAGTCGCCCAGAGCGCCGGCCCCTAGAGGGCGCCACTGATACCCCAGGAGGGCAAAAATAAGAATCCCATAAGAAAAGAAAAAAAAAAACCAGCGCCAGTCCCCCCCACGTTGATATTTGTTATCAGCGGGCACCCGGCTCCCTCTCTGCAGCGGCAGTCAAAGCTCACTCCAGAGCTCCAGCTCCCGCATAGAGCACTATGGGAGGGACGTCCTGACATCATGAAGTCTCTCCCATAGAACCATGGAACCGGAGCTCACTCCTGAGCTCCGGCTCCAGCAGAGAGCACTATGGGAGGGACGTCATGACATCTCTCCCATAGATCCGTGGTGGAGCCGCAGTCGGCCCAGACGGCAGCGGACACAGGAGCGGGGCCAAAGGTAAGTATTATGTTTGTATTTTTTATTTTTCAGAAGGGAGACATGGGGCATTACTACTGGGGGCATGTCTATAAGGGGGCATTACTACTGGGGGCATGTATATAAGGGGGAATTACTACTGGGGGCATATCTATAAGGGGGCATTACTACTGGGGGCATGTCTATAAGGGGGCATTACTACTGGGGGCACTACTATAGGGGGCACTAATGGGGGCATTACAACTGTGGGCACTACTATAGGGGGCATTCCTACTGTGGGCACTACTATAGGGGGCATTATTACTGGGGGCACTACGAATGTGGGCACTACTATAGGGGGCACCACTATTGGGGGCATTACCAATGGAGGCACTACTATAAGGTACTTTACCAATGGGGACATTAACACTGTGGGTACTACTGAGGGCACTGCATGGGGGGCACCAATACTGGGGCCATTGTGTAAGAGACACCACTGCTGTGAGCATTCTATAAGGGGCACCACTACTGTGGGCATTGTATTAGGGGCACTACTACTCAGTACTGTGGACCTTGTGTATAAGGGGCACTAATTTGAGCGTTGTTTAAAAGGGACACCACTGTGTGTCATAACATGAATAAGGGACTAATGTGTGGCGTAATTTGAATTGGGGATACTGTATTATAGAGGGCATTACTGTGTGTGGCATAATGTGTTAAACAGGGCATTACTGCATGTGGCATAATGTGTTATAAAAGCCATTACTGCATGTGGCATAATGTGTTATACAGAACATTGCTGCATGTGGCATAATGTGTTATACAGGGCATTACTGCATGTGGCATAATGTGTTTATAAAGGGTATTACTGTGTAAGGCGCATTACTGCACATGGCAATTAATCGCCACGAGGGGAGAGCTCGAGGGGAAATCCAGCACCTTCGTAAGTGCTGGGCATGCCTCACAGTGTGATGAATTGGGGGTGATCCGCAAGGACACACCCCCTTTCCGGAAGTGCTTTCAGCGCAAGCAGAGTAACGTCTTCTAAAAAAAGTTGGCAACTGTGAACTTTCACCCTAAGCTCCACAATGTCTAGAACCGGCCCTGCCCGCACCCCCCTTGTGATGCCAGTGTGTGTGGTAAACACTAAAGAAAGAAGTCAGTATAGTGAAGCCGTGTAGGTGGCGGTTGTTTTGTCTTTATGTGCAGGTCCTGAGATCCGGATCATTTGTCCATTGCCCAAATTATTTATGCCAAAATCCTTGTTGGTCGAGGGAAATGGCAAATGGGTCATGTGTACCTGACCCCCCTCTGTGGGTTCCAAGAGTCAAATTTGATGACCAAGGATATTTACCCCTTGCACAACCACAGCTACTTAGTCAAAATCTGGTGCCTGTGCCCGCTTTACTACCCTATTCATGCCCAAAACCTTCTTGGTCAAAGCAAATGGCAAGTGGGTTATATGTACCTGACCACCCTCTGTAGATTTCAAGTGTAACATTTGATGACCGAAGCTAGTTAACCCCTGCACAACTACAGCTTCATATTCAAAATGACAAAATGTGGTGCCTGTGCCCACTTTACTGCCCTATTCATGCCAAAATCCTTGTTGGTCAAGGGAAATGGCAAGTGAGTCATGTGTACCTGACCCCCCTCTGTGGGTTCCAAGAGTCAAATTTGTTGACCAAGGATATTTATCCCTTGCACAACTACAGCTACTTAAGTCAAAATAACAAAATCTGGTGCCTGTGCCTGCTTTACTACCCTATTCATGCCCTAAACCTTCTTGGTCAAAGCAAATGGCAAGTGGGTTATATGTAAGTGACCACCCTCTGTGGGATCCAAGTGTAACATTTGATGACCGAAGCTAGTTAACCCCTGCACAACTACAGCTTCTTATTGAAAATGAGATAATCTGGTGCCTGTGCTCGTTTTACTGCCCTATTCATGCCAAAATCATTGTTGGTCAAGGTAAATGGCAAGTGGGTCATATGTACCAGAACACCCTCTGTGGGTTTCAAGTGTAACATTTGATGACCGAAGCTAGTTAACCCCTGCACAACTACAGCTTCTTATTCAAAATGACAAAATGTGGTGCCTGTGCCCACTTTACTGCCCTATTCATGCCAAAATCCTTATTGTGCCAGGAAAATAATAATTGTAAACTGTGTGAGGGACACAATTCTATGTTTACATTGTGATAGTTTAGTGATCTAACTTTATTGAAATGTTTTAATGTAACTTTTTCTGAATAAGAAGCTGGAGCTTGAATAAGAAATGAATAAGAAGTGAATAAGAAGTGAATAAGAAGCCAACTTCAGCCTCGTGGCATTGAGGGGGGATATAATCATGTATCAGCAGCAAGAGACGGACGGAGTCAGTGTGAGCTAGGTGCAGGAACTGACACTCTGACCCTCCCTGTACTGTAGCTCCGCCCTGTATAGGCTTGCATGGCGGGACATGTGGGTCCCATCCTGTGTGGTGGTGTGAGCCGGCCGGGCATGCTGCTGCTGCTCGCTAGGGTGGTGTTGAGGGCAGTGGGGAGGCGCCGCCATCATACCAGCGGGGTGGCTGCCCTGCAGAGAACGGCCCGAGTCGGCCTATATTCTCCGTACCACGGCCCCCTCCTGTCAAACGCTGGCAGTGGCTGGCCTTATGCTCCGAGGTCCCGCACACTCTGCAGCGGCACACCGCTCTGCCAGGCTGGGAGACCAGGGGGCAGAGGGGGTGAGGACGGGAGCAGCACAGAGGAGGAGATGGACGGAGATGAGGAGGAGGACGATGATGTGGACGAGCTTCTGGTGTCTCCCATGCCGCACCTGCACGGGGCTCAGCACGTTCTGTTGGTGCACCCAGACGTAAAGTGGGGACCCAAAAAGCAGTTCAGCACCACCGGTAATAGAGAGATACATATATAGACACACAGGCCTCACTGGTCACAGATACTGTAATGGTTCCCAATAATGATCATATTGGTTACAAATGTCATTTATTCACATGAAAAAATGTATATATCTTAGGGGAAATGTTGCCCAATACCCGCATTATCATTGGGAGATTCCACATTATATACAATTAATAACAGCTTGTGCTGCATATTTACAAACTCAAGAAGGGGGTTTGGAGCATTCTCGCTGACACTTTCGGGTTGATTCGATTAGGCGCGAGCCCCACGGTGTGCTCTTACATTGGTGTAGAAACTACCAGTAATTGCATATCAACTCGCCCCATTACATGCCAATGTACCACCAAACTCACTGATTGTGTATGCAGCCAAGTGGGACGGGACAGAAATCTGTGAGTTCAGGGCTGCTGTAGGTGCGTCCTATGCGTGCACTTGCAGGGCGAGCTGGTTTCTAAATAATACCCCTTTTCCACCAAAATTCCGGGTCTGACCCGGAGTTGGAACACAGGGGGTCATTCGGACCCGCTCGTGAGCGCAGGACGCTTGCAAGCGGGTCGATGTTCCCCCACTGCGCATGCGCGAGACCCGACGAGCGACGGGCTCTCCATCGCTCCGGGTCTCGCACCAAAGGGGGCGTGCTGTCGATGTTGATTGACAGCACGCCCCCTTTGGTGGGCGTGCCTGCCAGACGGAGGCGTTCCCATGGGAACGCCTACCGTCTGAAGCCGGCTCCACTGACATCACTAGTGATGTCAGTGGGAGTGATTTTGGCTCTGATAGAGCCAAAATCACTCCAGGGCTTGCGGCAGCGAGACCCTACCGCAGGGTCTCCGTCGCAAGCCCGATGGTCAAGACCATCGCGACCATCATCATGGACGCTCGCATATGCTGTGGGTGGTCACCCACAGCTATGCGAGCGGCCAGGAGGCCGCTCCATTTTCATGGAGGAGGGCACTGATTCAGAGCGAGCGCTCTGGTCAGAGCGTTCGGCTCTGAATCAGGCCCACAGTTCCTATCCGGATCAGACCCGGAATTTAGCCGGCACCGACTTGGGATATTCCCGAGTTGGCGCCGCTCACACCGGAGTCTGGTCTGCATAGACCCGGCTTTCCTGGCGTGAAAGTGGTCGCTTGGAGATTACGTAATCTCCAAGCACCACTGAAGCCGGACTAATCGGCCTGCTAGCAGCGCACTCCAGGTCATTGTGACCCGGAGTGCGCCGTACACACAGCAGGGTTTCACAGGCTACGCCCGTGTTAAACCCTGCTATTTACGTGGGTTGGATTGCCGGGTCACTTGACCCGGCGATCCAACCCTCTCCCCTTTTACACCAGGGAGCTGCCCAGGTTAACCCTGCAATAACCCGGGTTTTAGCTCCGGTGTAAAAGGGGTATAACTTAATTGACCCTTTCATTATTACGCTGTACAACTTTTTCTCACAATATTAATCAGTTGCAGGTGATTAACATATATACTAAAGGAAGCTGAGCTTTGTAAGCAGCAGGTGCACAGTCCTAAGGGAAAGTCAATTAGCCGCGTGAAATAATTGAATATCTCCGGGCATTAAAACTCTGTGTAATTAGGGATGGACATCGGAAGCCCGGCATCGAATAGTCGGCAGGCATCCAACATCAAATCAAGTGATGAAATGGCTACAAGCCATTGCATGAAAATCAGATGGTATAACCTTTGACGGTTACTATGTACGCATGAGCAGAAGCAGTGGGAGCTTTGTGCATGCGTACACAAGCTGAACTGTGGACACCACGTCCTGATGTCCACAGCTGCATACAAGCCTGTCGGCCATCCAATGGCTGGCAACCATAGAAATACCCACAATTTGATGGGAAAAGTGTTGCCATCGGATCGTGAACATTGATGGTTGCTAACCATCGGATTCCGATGTCCATCCCTACATCTAAGTCCTGCAGCTAATTGAATTCCCCCCTAGAATCTGTGGTGTGTTACTTCAGGAGGATCTCCTCAAATATTTGAATACAATGTAATTTCAATTTGACTAAATGTATTCATGGCTGTCACACTTGGTTGATAGCAATAGGTTTGAGCCGTCCATTGGGCCTTATTCAGATTTGTATGCAAACCCAATGATTTGCATACAAGTCCAATTGTGGGTGGAGTGCGCATGCGCTGGGGCTGCAGTGCACATGTGCTGCAGTGATGTCGCAGTGCCATGGACACCGCAACCAAATTAAAAGGCTGCAGCCGTTTGAGGGCGGGGAATAGCTGGCGATGGGGACCATTCCCCAAAACGGAGGCACATCGCTTTCGTTGTGTGGGAGTGCCAAGGCTCTGTGTCTTTCGATTCAGATTTCTTGGCACAGGAGTTCCGTCGCCGGGCTTAGACTTACTCAGATGGGCGATAACTGCGGCCGGTCACTATGGTGACCCAAGACGCAGCACTCAGAACTGTGATGCCGGCGGCTTCTTTTTTATCTTCAGACACCTCCTGCTGCATTAGCATAGTTTAGCAACTCATTGAATGTTAATTGTCCCTGAAAAGTAACTTCTTATTGCTGCAATAACAAATGATACATTGTGGGGGCCACTGCCACCAGTGACTAATAGACCTTTCCAGAGAGTCAACCATGATGGCTAACTTCGCATTTGAAGGGTTGTTGTATCAGGGAAGAGGGACTTTCTTTACTTAGATGTGTGGTGCTAAATTGTGTATGTAACAAAAATAAAAAAAGGAGGAAGTATTGTACAAATGTGACACTTGTGTCTACTACAGATAACACCAATATGGAGGAAACAAAGTTTAGAAAAGTAAACTAATCACATGCGCCAAGTAGCCAATGCATCTAAATTACCGCTGCCATATTACTTTTCAAAGTCATTTCTATTGATGTCTCTTGATGCCAGAGCTGGAATAACAACATGGTGGTCCCCCAGGAGCTTTTACACATAGCTACATCACCAGCGTGTGGGGGGGCACTGTGGCATATGTGATCTGGGGTTCCTGGCATAATGTGAATTGGTGACACTACAGTGTGTTTAACACATTTGTGGTGCTGGGAGTAGTTACATAGGGTTGGGTACAGGATCCTGGCAGTCAGTATTAGCGTTTCTGCTAGGCTGCTTCAGTGGTGCTCCGACTCTGCCCTCCAGCGCGGCACCCTGCTGAAACAGCCTGCGGGTGCCGTCCTCACTCGCTGGTTGCAGTGTCCCGCGGGTAGGGAAAACTGCGGCATAGCGGTCACCGCCCGTGAATGGATGCTGGGTGCATGCGCCCAACATCTATTCACATTGACATTGCTTGGGGCAGCCCGACATGTCCATAAGTGCCGGGCACACCCCAAGAGTGATGATAAGGGGATGCGTCTTAAAGACACGCCCCTTCTTATTGACCACATCCCTCTTTTGGGCACGGTTGCGCCTTTGGTGCGTGAAGATGGGTCCTTGCACTAGGTCCGGCGCTCTGCCCAGCGCCAGACCTAGAGTGAACGCTAAGTATCCCGACGTTGGCATCCCAACAGGGTTAGGATACCGACACCTGTCGGTCGGTATCCTAACCCTCCCGATGCCTGAACCTAACCTCCCCCCCTAGTGCCTGAACCTAACCTCCCCCCCTAGTGCCTAAACCAAACCTCCCCCTTCCTGCACCCTAACCCTCCCCCCTTAGTACCTAGCCCTCCCCCTAGTACTACTACTAACCCCCCTTAGTACCTAGCCCTCCCCCTAGTACTACTACTAACCCTCCCCCTAACCCCGCTAATTTCCTTCGGTATTCTGGCACCGACATTCTGAGCACCAGAATTCCCATGGTCGGGATTAATGACTGCATACTGTTACATATTATACTTTGTATAAATATCACCAGCATATCATATTGGCAGTCTTATTGGTAGGGGCCCCCACAAGTTAGTTGCACTGGGGCCCCCACAATCCTTAATCTGGCCCTGCTTGATGCATATCTTTCCTGTATCTGCTGTGAGTGGCCAGTTTTCAACAGCTTCCTCTTAATTTAATCAGTGGTAAGTGATGCAAATGCTTAAAGTGAAGAAATAAACATGTTTGTTTTACACTTTCCTGTTTAAATGACCTAAAATTGTACATTGAGTAGCATTCTGTTTTTTTTTTACTCCCCAGCTGATTTGCAGGTTGCTGAGGCTGTCAGTCTGGCACAGAGCATTCCTAATTGGACAGTTGTAGACAAAGTAATAATGTCTACAAAATCACCTGATAGTAAATACATTTTTGGCAAAGGAAATTTGCAGGTTCTAACAGGTAATGTGCACAATAATTTATAATATATTGCTAAAAAAATTGTCTACAGCAGTAGGGTCATACAGATGGTACTGTAGGTTATGTTCCAGCCCTACGACACAAGTCAACTCTTCATCCTGTCTATAATTACAGGAATGCACTGTAATGACACATTTCCCCCATAGGGGGCAATTCAGTTGTTAGCGCCGACGCCTGATAGTGCTGGGCGCCCAACAGAGCAATTCTATTGTCACCAGTGCTCTCCCCAGAATTTTTTTCCAGCCGGGTGGGGGCCTTCGCAATTAAGCGCACGCCGGGAAAATGGGTACCTCCCTTACCAGTCCAGCCCGACAGGTCTCAGGCTGCTCCCCCACTGGCTCTCAGTCAAAAGTGCCCATTATACAGTGCCCCCTGTAGTTTTTCCCTTTATGCATTGCCCCCTGTAGTTTAACTTTGCCCTTATGCATTGCCCCCAGACTGGTCCCTTATGTAGTGCCCCCAGGCTTAAATAGTGCCCCCAAACTGGCCCCTTATGCAGTGCCCCCAGGCTGGGCCCTTATGCAGTGCCCCCAGGTTTAATAGTGTCCCTTATGCAGTGCCCCCAGACTTAAATAGCGTCCCCCAGACTGGTCCTGGCCCCAGCCCAGCACTTACCTTTACTTGCTGGCCGCTGCCTCGCGCTGACTGGATCTAACTAGATCCAGCAGACGCACGGGGCAGGCTCCTCATGTTGCGGGTGACGTCATGACGTCACCCACGCTGTGCATCACTGGGAATGGTGGCCTCTGAAGCGATCGGAGGCTTCTTTAACCTCCGGTCACTTCAGAGGCCAGCGTTCCACAGCGGGGGTCGGCAGGGAAAAGTGCCGGGCGGCAGGCTGTTTCTGTCGGGAGATGCGCCCGCAGAAAACAGCCTGGGGAGAACACTGGTCACTCTGTTCGATCGCGAGCAGCCAGCGACATCTGCATTTCTGCTCGCACTCCCCTGAGGTGGTGAGCAGAAATGTGCGAAATGTCTGTGGTTTGAACGCCCTAACCAGGTCTTTAGAAGGGTTTAGCCACTTTACGCGGCTAAACCTGCTCTAATTTGGCGCAACAAATGCTATAATTAATGGTCACCCAAAAACAATTGAATTGCAACATTGGGCGCCCACTAATTACCATGCCTTAAAAAAACAATTGAATCGCCCCTTAGAATGGAAACTATACTGTTTTCTGTATGTAATTATGCAGTTTTCAGGTCATAAGTATGTTAATTTGTGAGTCTTTCTGTATCTGTTTGAAGTGTCCATCCTGCATCCGTGTAATCTTGTATGCGTTATATGCACTGATAAGAGACCCTTGCAACGCCACATAAATAGAAGATAATAATGGGAGCACAAGGACTATCTGAGCAGTACTCGGCGAATCTGACAATGTATATTGTCCCTTATAGTCATGGCCAGTACTCTGTGACCCTGGTTGTCATATAGACCAATTGTACAGTAGAAGTCTGCTTTTTTATTAGGTATGGTACTGAGAAGATTAGAAGTATACACATTAAAAAGGCACACCCTTCTATTCCCTGTTATTCCATGGGTATCTAGGTCTTACTCAGTGCCCCTTGTGCCATCCAGTGCTAATGGTATAGCAATATTTTCTGTGTTTATTATTACTGAGAATCTTTTTCACCTTGGCTTACCTGCACTTTCTTTTGGTCACAGAAATGATAAGAGGAATGTCTCCGCTCACTGCGGTCTTCTTGAATGTTGAAAGAGTATCTTCTTTGACTGAGGTAATATTGAACTGTGTAAAACCCATAAAAAGTGTAATCATATTTAAACTGGTACATTTTTATTGGTGATAGATATACACAGTCGAGTGACATTATTATGACCACCAGCTAATAGCCAGAGTAACCGCCGTGTGCAGCACGGACAGCAGCTAGACCGGCTGGGAGTGACTCAATAAGGTGCTGGTAGGTTGTCACAGGTATCTGGAGCCATGCTGACTTCAGTGCATCCCACAGCTGCTGGAGGGTGCGTGGTGGAGTATCCCATAGAGCAAACACAACGATTGAGGTGGTCCCACAGATGCTCAATTGGGTTCAAGTCCGGGGTATTAGGCTGCCAGGCAAGTACTTGGAAGTCTTGTCATGCTCGTCCAACCACTGTCGGATATTTCTAGCCGTGTGACAAGTCGCATTGTCTTGCTGGTAGATCCCATCCGCCTAAGGGAAGACCATCTGCATGTGCTCTGCAAGGATAGATTCATAACCAAATCGTTTGAGAGTGTCTTTCACATGAATGAGTGGGCCCAGAGAATGCCATTAAAAATACATTTCCCCAGACCATAATGCTGCCACCACTAGCTTGTGTTCTTCAAGCAATGGTTGCAGGGTGTTTGTTCTCCGATGTTTCTCGCCTGACATGCCAACGTCCATCCGTCCGATGAAGCAGAAAACATGACTCATCGGAGAAGGCAACCCTTCGCCAAGCAGCAGAGCTCCAATTCCGATACAGGTGTGAAAATGTAAGCCTTTTTCACCGATGCACCTTCATTAGCATAGGTGCAGTGACCATCCGTTTGCTTTGGAGCTCCATACGCAGCAGGTTTCGTTGAACTGTCGTTATAGACAGGTCCGGCGGCCCCCAGGTTCATTTTGATGGTGAGCTGCTCCACTGCCGCGTGTCGGTCGGCTCTCCCACACCTTCGTAGCCGATGTTCACCTCTCACATCAATGACACGTGGTACTCCGCAGTTTCCACATCAGTTATTTGCAGTGGTGCCATTTGTCCAGTCACGATACACCTTCACAACAGCAGCACAGATCACAAACTGCGCTGTTTCAGAAATACTGCCACCCTTGACCGAAAGTCAATAATCATCCCTTTTTACAACTCTGATAAATTACCCCCTTTCCCCATGACAGCAACGAGTGATGTGTGTACAGACGACCTATCACACACCTTAAAAAGTCAGCGCATGGCATGTGACGTACTTCATGGGCTATGCACTGCCTACGTCAAATGTAGGAGGTGGTCATAATAATGTGACTCGACTGTGTATATCCTGAATTTGCAATCAGACAAACTATAAGTAGTAGTAATAATGTTATTTATATAGCACTTTTCTCCTAATTGGACTCAAAGTGCTTTACATTTGCCAAAATACAAAACAAGCTTAACAAGGGACATTCGTGAAATGCTTGGGTGAACAGGAAAGTCTTGAGTCTATTTTTGAAAGACTCTAGAGTGGAGTCCTCTCGAACTGTGTGGGGAAGTGAGTTCCAAAGAGTCAGAGCCACAAAGCTGAAATATTGACCCCCAAATGAATTCCGGGAGACTCTAGGTGCTGTTAATAGTCCTTCATCAACTGATCACAGTAATCGAGTGGGATAGTAAGGGATCAGAAGCTGCTTCAAGTACCTTGGGCCCTGGTCATGTAGGGCTTTGAAAGTCAGTAAACCAATCTTGAAAACGATTTGCCATGTTAAAGGCAGCCAGTGAAGGGAGTAGAGAGTAGGTGTTATGTGGCTTGAAAGAGGCTGGTTGGGTAATAGCCTGGTAGCTGCATTTTGTACCATCTACAGTACAAGCGGTACAATCCTTTTGCTGGGACACCAAGGTAGAGGGCATTGCAGTAATCTAGGCATGATAATCTATACTATGTAGACAAAAGTGATTGGACACTGACTAGTAAATAGATCAACAAGATTTTATTGACGTCAGTACTTTGTAGGTCCACCACTGCAAACACCCTTCTTGGCAAACTCTCTACAAGTTCCTGGATAACAGCAGGCGGTAGGTTTTACATACTGTGACACTGAAGATGGCCGAGTCAGCCTAGAATGCATCTGTCGCTCCAATTCGTCCCAGAGGTTTTCAATAGGGTTAAGATTTGGACTCTGAGTTGGCCAGTCCATCCGTGTTACCGAATTTTCTATATACCAGACCGGTGTCGCCCTGGAATCATGACAGGTGGCATTGTCCTCCTGATAAATACATTTGTTGTTTGCAAGTGCATGGGCGTTCCTACGAAGTGTACTTGTCGAAACCGCCACATTAGTGGCCATTTAGAACTCGTGTGCAATGGTATACATTTCACTTGCACGGGGTGTCCAATCAATTTTGTCTACATAGTGTAAGTGCTTGATTTTGGCTATGTTCCTCAGATGAAATAATGAGGATTTAATTGTGACAGATACCTGATGTTTAAGTGTCAAGGCACTATCCAGGACAACACCAAGATTCCGCACATGCTCAGGTAATGTGCAGATGGTGATGGATAGTATGTAAAAGCTAAAGCTGGGGGAACACTGAGCGATGTATACCCAGCCAATATGTCGGCTGACATGGGTATACATCAGAACGAGGTAATGAACGACAGAACGATACCGTGTTCTGTCCTTCATTACCTGGAATGGGGGAGCTTGCGATATCCGTTGGATGTGCAGCACAGCCGACCTGACGATGTCGCAAGTGGCTGCGGGATCGCGCATATTGGCCATACATATTGAGTGATGCAGAGGATATGTCGTTCTGATTTGGCCGGAAACTACATATCGGGCTGACATCATCTCAGTGTAGGGGTGTGCACCGGCCACTTTTCGTGTTTCGGATCTGGATCTTTCTTCGTGTTTTGGATCTGGATTGGTTTTGCCAAAACCACCCTTCCGTGTTTTGGATCTGGAGTTTTTCTTAAAAAATAAAAAAAAACGCTACAATCACATAAAATGGGCCTTTTTTTGTTCCTATGCTATTAATAACCCCAATAACATTAATTTCCACTCATTTCCACTCTATTCTGAACACCTCACAATATTGTTTTTAGGCCAAAAGGTTGCACCGAGGTAGCTGGATGACTATGCTAAGCGACACAAGTGGTGGCACAAACACGTGGCCCATCTAGGAGTGGCACTGCAGTGGCAGACAGGAAGCCAATCAGCGTTATGGTGCCCATTTGCATGTAGCACGGACCCGGGAGATCCGTGCTACATACATCTGTGTGATTGGCACAGAGCAATGACGGGTCCGTGAGATTGTGCTGCTGTGGTAAAAAAAAACCTGTGTAAAAAAAGGAAAAAATGGCGTTCCCCCCCCCAAAAAAAGAGCAACCAGCCCCGGGCATTAGTGACCCAGTGCTGGGTGTGCTTAAATACAGGGGACAAACGATGTAGGGGTCCCCTGTACTTAAGCACAACCAGCACCGGGCTAGTCAGAATCAGCGCTGGTTGCCAAAATACGGGGGACAAACAGCTCTGGGCTCTGTTCCGGTCCTGGTTCTGGAAATACAAGGGAAAAAAATGAGTAGGGTTCCCCTGTATGTTCCAGGACCAGCACTGGACTTTTTCTAGCGGGGGGCTGAAGCCACAGCCAGGGGAGCCCTTTCATTGGGCCCCCCAGCCGCAGCATCAGCCCTGACCGCTAGTCAGCCCAGGCCGGGGATCCCTGGAGAACTGGGGACCCCCCCAATAAATGGGTCACCCTCTCCAGGGCACCCCAGGCCCAGGCTGATAGCCCGGGGCTATCCCCGCCACCCCTGGTGGCGGTGGGTGGCGGGTTGATAGTGTGGTGTGGTGTAAATAAAGAATATCAAACATTGTGTTTACAAGTAGAACTGCAGGTCTCAGCAAGCCTGCCCCGCATGCTGGTACTTGGAGAACCACAAGTACCAGCATGCAGGACATTAAGGGCCCACTAGTACCTGTAGTTCACCTGTAAAAAAAAATGTTTAAAAAAAAACACAGGACGCACACACCGTGACAGTATAAGTTTATTAAACATATGTACACATACTCACCTATGTAACCCTGTAGCATCGGTCCACTTGTCCGGTAAAGTATCCATAGGGGACCTGTGAAAAAAAACATACTCACCATCTCCTATGCGAGGTTCTGTCCTCTTCGTTCCAAAGTAGGCATCCCCGGACTTGGCAAAAAAAACAAAACGAAAAACCGATCCACGAACTTAGTACCGTTCTATAGAACGGTACTTCCCGAATGAGAGCTTAGCGGCGGGGTATCACCATGGAAACCCCGCTGCTAAGCGTTCATTGGCTGAGAGAGGTCATCTCCCGTCTCTCAGCCAATGAACGGCTCCCTCCATTGTAGTCAAAGTTGAGAACCGCAGGGTAAACTTTAATAACCCTGCGTCGTTTGTCCCCCGTATTTTGGCAACCAGCGCGGGTTCTGACTAGCCCGGTGCTGGTTGTGCTTAAGTACAGGGGACCCCTACGTCGTTTGTCCCCTGTATTTAAGCACACCCAGCACTGGGTCACTAATGTCCGGGGCTGGTTGCTCTTTTTTTGGGGGGGGGGGGGGGGCATGTCATTTTTTTTTTTTTTACCACAGCAGCACAGACAGGTCTCACGGATCCGTCAGTGCTCTGTGTCAATGACACGGATGCAAGTAGCACGGATCTCCTGGTCCGTGCGTGCATCTGTGTCATTGAAATAAACAGCAGCACAGACTGGTCTCACTGACCCGTCCATGCTGTGTGTCACTGTCAATCACACAGATGCATGTAGCACGGATCTCCCGGGTCCGTGCTACATGCAAATGAGCACCATAATGCTGATTGGCTGAGAGCCGTGACAGACGGCTCTGTCAGCCAAACAGCGCTTTGGCCATTAAAGGCAAAGGCATTTTTTTTTAAATGGCCGCTCGAGGCAAAACCTCGAGATCCGACAGCAGATCTCGAGGTTTTGCCTCGGGAAAGGGATCCGGGGCAGACAGGGATATCCGAGCTTGGGCTCGGATCGCCCGATATCCCCGAAGTTCGGGTGGGTTTGGTTCTCCGGGAACCGAACCCGCTCATCCCTATCTCATTGTGTATCCAGCTTAACACGGCCACCATTGGAGAGGTACTGGAAACTTCTATGAAATGTCTTTTATTTTTTTCAACCTGTTTTATTGTATTCTTGTGTGACGCACTTAATAAACTCAAAGTGTGCTCTACATTCCCACCAATGTAACCATTTCATGTAGTGATGGGAAATCAACAGGTTTTTATGTTAGCGCTCCCAAAATCAAGTATTGTACATAATTACATACCAAAATCAGTCCCATGTCTCAAAGGATATGTTCATCTTTAGGCCCCAAAGGGTTTATTTACATTTGGTAAATATGAGAGCTGGGCACCAAATGTCCAGTCATAGTTTTTTCACTAAAGTGATTTCATATTGTTGCGGATTGCATATGTTACAAAAAGAAAAACTCCACAATGGTGGATCTATCCTAAAATATTATTAAAATTTTAATGTGTGTAATGCACATGTATAAAGAAATGATGTAGTATCCGTTATCTAAATTATCTCCCACTGTTGTTGTGTGTAATAGCAGCGCTTAAACCAAGGTGCAGCTGGACTTAAAAATGGCGATCACCCACCATACAGACATATGCAATATATAAAACAAACCCATTGCTCCTGCAATTAGAAATATTAGATATATGTAATATCAGTTTGTAATAACCACAAATAGTTTTAACGTTGAAGACTTATATATTCCTCAATTTCTCTTAGTCGTGTTACATATAAGAGGATACAAAAGAGATAAAAGTAGCTCCTCCTAGTGTAAAACATTTAAAATTTATTGACATAAAATAAAATAAAAAATAATACACCACCATGGGTAACATTTTTACTCCGTACCGTAATTGGTCTTTAGAGAAGGCACTTTATCAAGCATGAGGGAAAGATGGTATAAGCCAGGTATATCGCCCTCTTCTCGATGTTGTGGACTCCTTCATTAGACACTTGGGGGTAGTATCTTTCTTCCTTATTCCAGCGGCACGTTTTGACTTTGACAGTTTAAGGCACTACAGGAACTATTTGTAACAATTACAAACTAATACTGGACATATTTTATATTCCTAATTGGAGGAGCGCTGGGTTTGTTTCATATATTACTCTGCTAATCTTAGTTGTTAGATGTTGTACCCACTGTTGTTATTACCATACTTGTTAACAATGTTTTTATTTTTCCCAATGTCTCTTGCTCCATTAACTGTAGTTATTTTGGGGCAGCCCATTTTTTTTATGTATCTGTTTTATCTTATTCATTGTATTTATTAAACAGGTACATAAATATCAAATAAGAAAAAATACTTAAACAATGAAGACATTACAGTGCCTCATACCATTTTAAATTACCGTCGATAAATGGCCCATGGAAAGGCTTGTAGCCTCCACACGTTCAGCTTATTGGTCTCATATTTCTTTAAAATCTCTGTACAGGACAATGACAAAGAAATCAACATATAAAAGACTGCTGCGTTATTGGGTACCGTATATACTCGAGTATAAGTCGACCCGAATATAAGCTGAGGTACCTAATTTTACCACAAAAAACTGGGAAAACTTATTGACTCGGGTATAAGCCTAGGGTGGGAAATGTAGCAGCTACTGGTAGTAATCCCCCCCCTTGGTACTGTCCCCAGTAGTAATCCCCCCTGGTAGTGCCCCCAGTAGTAATACCACCCCCTGGTAGTGCCCTCAGTAGTAATATCCACCCCCTGGTAGTGCCCCCAGTAGTAATATCCCCCCCTGGTAGTGCCCCCAGTAGTAACCCCCCCTGGTAGTGCCCCTAGTAGTAATATCTCCCCCTGGTAGTGCCCCCAGTAGATAGAGGCATAAAAAAAAAAAAACCACTTACCTGAAACCCCGCTCCTGGTCCCGATGCTGCTACCGGCTCCTCCGGCCGCTTTGCAGCATGGGAGAGACGTCACGACGTCTCTCCCATTACCCAATGTGGGAGCCGGAAGATGGCTCCCGCAGTGGGAGCAGCAGCAGCCGCTAATTACAACAAACACACAGCCGCCGTTGCCGGCGGCTGTGTGTTTGGCACTGTGTAGTGCTGACCGAACTCCGTCCGGTCAGCGCTACACACGCGGTGCAGCTGTGTCACAGAGACACAGTCTGCACCGCGGCCCGCATGGTACGCAGCTGAGTGTGGTGCCCTCCAATATGTGGTGCCCTACTCAGCTGCGTAACGGGAGAACCGGCCCTGGTCCTGGAGCATCACTCGAGTATAAGCCAAGGAGGGGCTTTTTCAGCACAAAAAATGTGCTGAAAAACTCGGCTTATACTCGAGTATATACGGTAACTATTTCCACTATTTTATTATCTTTTTTTTCTGGATAAGCCAGTAGTTGCATCATTTTACAAGATGGAGTAACCATCTGTGTAATGTTTAAAAGCATAAACGTTTTATTTTAACACTGTAGTCTAAATACCGTCAGTAGCAAAATATATGACCTGCATTTAGTCTGCAGTCTCTAAAATCACTGAGGTCGTTTTCTCCAATTGAGCTTGATTACTCCATAATTTTACTTAAGGTGCACATCGGTAAAATGTAACGTGATAAACAGTAGCTTACGGCATTTTTCTGTGCAGTATACAAGTAATTTAGAACAGAATTTTCATACTCATTTCATTATTCCTCATTCTCCTAACAAGCATAATAAGGGCACAATCCTGCTCCGAACCCACAATTCCTAAGACAAAACCATATGAAATAAGAATCATCCAAACACCACATTCTTATAAATGCATAAAGAGAACGTGTCATAGTTTATATTTAATGTGTTGATATGTTCAATTGTTATGAACTATAGAATGCACCTCCAATAATCGTTATCATATTCTTTCAATAATCATCTTCCTCTGTTCTGACTTAACTTGAATTCTGCATTCCAAAACAGAAAGAGCTGGAAGCAGCATGGGGAGTGAAAGTTTATGACCGATATACAGTGGTCCTAAATGTTTTCCGCTACAATGCACGCACAAGAGAGGCCAAGCTACAGATTGCACTAGCTGAACTTCCACTGCTGAGGTAGGGAGACACTGTAATCCTTACTGAGCAATCTGTCTTTGTTTGTAGGTTCCCATATCAGCCAGCTTGTGCTAATGACTCAGGTTACAGTACATTTATAAGTGATGGCAATAGAGGGGACCTACTGACTTTTTTTTTCATTCCCTGTATCCCTATAGTTAGGACACAAGCTAATGAATTCTTGTGTGGTAAATTAATAGAAAAGCATTTTATAAAAAGAATATATATCCTTTTCGCCCTTTATAACTTTCATTAAACTACAGAGTAGTAGCTGAATTTATTTCTGGGAGTGCCCTAATTGTATTTTTGTACAGTTTAACACTGATAAAAACACTACCAATTTGTCATTCCCAAAAAGGAAAACTTAGCTGGGATACTCTAGCAAGCAAAAAAAGAAAGTTTACTTAGTTTAACTTGTCACAAAGGACAAAGTAAGTATATGAAAATGTTCACCATTGTATAGCTAATATACTTTAGGAGATATTTTCGGTCTTATTTTTCAATAGGTCTAGAATTAAAAATGAAATGGCCCACTTGGACCAGCAGGGTGGCGGATCCAGATACATCATGGGATCAGGTAATAATGTATACATTACTTTCACTTGTGAACAGTAAATTTAATGAAATTGAATGATCTATTAGTTTTATTAATGCACTAGAGTAAATTAGACACATAGCTAATACACCTTCTTACCTGCACTTCTTGTGTTTGGTAAGACCTATTGATTTATTGGTAGTGCCAATGGGTTGGGTATGGTATCCTGGCACTCGAATCTTGACGCCGGCATCACAACAGGGTTAAGATACCGTCACCTGCAAGTAAGTATCCTAACCCTAACCACAGCCTAAACCGAACTCTCACCACCCTCAGCCTAAACCTAACCCCTCCCATGCTGGCCAAGGAATTCTGACTGGTGTTGAGATTCCGGTGCCGGCATCCCGAACAGTCGGAATATGATAAATATCCCAGTGCCATTACAGCTCATAGTCACAGGAGCTATACAGCACAGGCACCTCTGATATGTAGGTTATCGCTTTTCAGTGATCTCAAACATCCATAATAAACACATCATTATGAGGAATGCGTAGTAAGCCCTGATACACCGTCTTTTAAATACACAATGGATCCCAAATGCTGCTGGCTCCCTTTGACATCTGAAAAAGAAAACAAAATCCCATCACAAAGGACATTGGGATCCATATATAATTTACCACCGATATATGGAGCTGCAATTACTCTGTTATACTTACATTTGTAAGAAATTACATTTTACAGTGATTAGCACCTTTATTGTATTTATGGAAAAGATGGCTGCACTGTACAGTAGTAATTATGCTAAACAGGCTGCATGAGCAGCGCTATCTTCCCTCCTTATAGTACCAGTAAGACGTGCTGGGGGGCTGGTATACAGGAAGGAGGCTGTCGAGCAGGTGCTTCAGCCATGTCGGTGGGGACAGGCCAACTTCAAATTCATTTATTTCACCATGAGCACAACACCCTCTGTAATTGTCCCCCATTATAATCCTTAAGGTGAAACCTTCATGGAGGTCCAGCAAAGACTCTTAAAAGAGAGAGAAATAAAGATAAAGAAGGCTTTGGAGAAGTTGAGGAAGAAGAGAAAGTTGCTTAGGAGCCAGCGCAAACGGCGGGAGTTTCCAATTATCTCTGTGATGGGCTATACAAACTGTGGTGCGTGTATAAGGGATTCTATCTAATGGTTTTCAGTATTGATAAGTAAATATGAATATGGTGTGATATTCTGATTGCAGGAAAAACAACATTGGTAAAGGCACTTACAGGTGATGCAAACCTTCAGCCCCGTGACCAGCTCTTTGCCACGCTTGATGTCACTGCCCATGGTGGATTGCTTCCTTGTCGAATGCCAGTTATTTTTGTTGACACTATTGGCTTTCTGTCTCAGCTGCCTCACAACCTGATTGAGTCCTTTTCTGCCACGCTGGAGGATGTTGTCCACTCGGTAATAACCTTAATGTGAAGTGATGGCCACTGCATTTTTTTTTTCTAGTTTTATTGTTTTGTAACATCAATACATTTTTATTGATAAGTTAGCAAGAATAGTAAGGTAGTACAGAAAACATAGGGATGGGAGGTTGTACAGGTGCATGGAGATGACCACTGACTTTCTAAAGTAGAGCTTTGTTGATTAAAATAGTTGATTCAGACCCACTCGCGAGCGGCTGTCCGCTCCCAAGTGGGTCGATGGTGTGCACTGCGCATGCGCACGACGGAGGGAGCTCCGTCGTGCGCATGCACGAGACGCGACGAGCGAAGGACTTTCCTTCGCTCGTTGTGTCTGATCAAAGGGGGCGTGCTGTCGATGTTGATTGACACGATGTTGATTGACAGCACGCCCCAAGGGAACGCCTACCGTCAGAAGCCGGCCCCACTGACATCACTAGTGATGTCAGTGGGAGTGATTTTGTCTCTGATAGAGCCAAAATCACTCCTGGCCTTGCGGTTGAAAAACTCAACCGCAGGCTTCTGTTCGCACTGGCGATGGTCGCGATGGTAAAGACCATCGCGACCATCATCCTGCACGCTCGTATAGGCTGTGGGTGGTGACCCACAGCTATACGAGCGTCCAGGAGGACGCTCCATAGTTATGGAGGTGGGCCCTGATTCAGAGCGAGCGCTCTGGTCAGAGCGTCCGGCTCTGAATCAGGGCCATAGTTAATTATAGAGTATAACTTGCCCTTAGCTCTCCGGACATCTATGGGTTTACGGGAGTAAGCCGTGGATTTAGAGTATGAGGATAAGGGCTTGTAATTGAATAGCTCAGGGCGTAAAAGTCAGAGGTTACCATCTCTTTTCCCCTGCAGTAAGTATGGAGCCTAATCGGATCTGACCCATAGCATACAGACATGGATTCATATCCAGTCCAATATCAGCTTGTATGAGCTTGGGTACTGTTTGAGAATTTAGGCTTTTCATATAAGATTTTCCTATATTATACTAGTTAGTAGCGCAATCTGTGCACCCTCTCTTACAGATAGCATATGCTTATATTTCATTCTGCTTATTTAATTTATCAGGACTTATTAATTCATGTGAGCGATATCAGCCACCCGGAGGCTGTGAATCAGAAGAAGAGTGTGCTGTCTGCTCTCACCAATCTGAACGTCCCACAGAGGCTCCTGGACACAATGATTGAGGTGCACAACAAAATTGATTTAGTTAAAATGTAAGTGCTCATATTGGGGTCTGATATTTCCTGTTACTCATACTATTTAATAGTATAAATCAGTGATTCCCAACCTCGGTCCTCAAGGCATACTAAGGTTTTAGATATATCCATGCTTGAGCACAGATGGTTACATCAAACTAACTGAGGTACTAATTAAGACACCTGTGCTCAAATATAGTTATCCTTAAAACCAGCACTGTTAGTGTGCCTCGAGGACCGTGGGTGGGAACCCCTGGTATAAATGTTAAAGTTGTGTTGACAGACATTCTAGTTATATTAATAGGACATAAATGTATTTGTAATGAAAACCTATGTTGTACTTCTAAATTGTATTAGAGGTGTTTATGTTTCCATGGGGGATCTGTATAATTCTTTAGGAAACATGAAAGATCTAAAAAAAGGGAAGTTACCGAAGTAGCTTCTTAGCTGGGCGCAATAAATTAATAAATGATTAAGGCTTACACACCTCAAACCTGATGGTAAAGCAGCTCCCCAGTAGGTCAGCCTGGATTACCTAAAAACCATAAAATGAAAAAGAGGGGTGAATAAAAAAAGGGAGGTTTGTGAGCCCTTAATTTATCTACTCTCCGAGGAAACCGTTGCTTGATATAAAACGGAGAAAGGCGTCAGGCTTCATCTATGATGACCAATAGAGAGATATTCACATAAAGAAATACTTGTGCAGGACGAGCGGCTGCTAGAATCATATTCCCACAGCGATTGGCTGTCTGCACCAGAACTGAGTGACTATTCACAGCCGTCTGCTGTATGTTGTTGCAGTGATTCATCTAGCTGTCCTGACCTGGACCAGTGATCACGCTAAGCGGAAAAAAAATGTAAATGGGGGGGGGTGGGTTAGGTTTAGCCTCTATAGTGGGGTTAGCGTTAGGTTTTTTTGGGGGGGGGAGGTTAGGGTTAGGCACTATCGGGGAGGGTTGGGGTGTGGTATGGGGAGGGTTGGGCTAGGCTTCAAGAAGGGAGGGTTAGGGAGAGAAGGGGGGAGGGTAAGTATACCTACCCGACCCCTGTCGGGATACCAACCATCGGGGTGCCACTGACTGTATTTTGACAGGAGGCATCCCGACAGCTGGCATTACATACCCATTCCCATAAAAATATCAGAATTCAATAATTGAACAATAATCACATAAAATTGTCTAAATTGGATAAATCCACAAATATCAACCGGCAATATAAAATCATGTGTCTCAGTGATAATGGGTTAGAAATCTCAATAAATATAAAACCCAATAATAGCACCTATGTGATGCATGCTGTTATTTACGTGGGTTAGCAAGCTCAAGCAAGCTGTTAAGGCAGGGCTCGACAAATTTTTGTAAAATCTAGGAGCCATCTTAAAAGTTTAGGCTACCACACATGTCTCTTTAATGGTCATCAGACTCTGCAACATGCCCATACCAGCCCCTGTAAATAGTGCCACCAAAATTAATGCTTCCTGTATTAGTGCCCCTGTAAAATTTCCCCTACTAGTAATGCCCCCTGTAAAAATGCCCCCAGTAGTAAGGCCCCTGTAAAATTGCCCCTTGTAAAAGTGCTTCCTGTAAAATCGCCCCCAGTAGTAAGCCCCCTGCAAAAGTGCACCCAGTAGTGAGCCCGCTGTAAAATTGCCCCTTGTAAAAGTGCCCCCAGTAGTAAGTCCCTAATAAATGTGCCTCCAGTAGTAAGCCCCCCTGTAAAATTGCCCCTTGTAATAGTGCCCCCAGTAGTAAGCCCCCGTAATAGTGCCCTAGTAAGTAAGCCCCTTGTAAAAGTGCTCCCAGTAGTAAGCCCCTTGTAAAAGTGCCCCCCCAGTAGTAAGCCCCTCATAAATGTGCCCCCAGTAGTAAGCCCCCCCTGTAAAAGTGCCCCCTGTAAAATTGCCCCTTGAAAAAGTGCCCCCAGTAGTAAGTCCCCTGTAATGGTGCCCCCAATATTAAATCCCCTGTAATAGTGCCCCCAGTAGTAAACCCCCTGTAATAGTGCCTGCAGTATGTCAGCCCCTTGTAAAAGTGCCCCAGTAGTAAGCGTCTTGTAAAAGTGCCCCCCAGTAGTAAGCTCCCTGTAATAGTGTCCCCAGTAGTAAGCTCCCTGTAATAGTGTCCCCAGTAGTAAGCCCCTTGTAAAAGTGCCCCCCAGTAGTAAGCCCCTTGTAAAAGTGCCCCCCAGTAGTAAGCCCCTTGTAAAAGTGCCTTCAGTAGTAAGCCCCTTGTAAAAGTGCCGCGCGAACACACACAAAAAAAAAACAAAACACAGAATACTTACCTTAAGCCCTGATCCTGCGTCCGCCGCTCCTCGTTACTATGGGAGATACGTCATGACGTTTCTCCCATAGTGGCCGTGGGAGAAGCCGGACGCTGGAGCTCAGGAGTGAGCTCCGGCCACTGCTGCAGAGAGTCGGGCGCCCTCTGGTAAAATTTCAGCGGGCGCCCGGCAAATGGATCTTTCCTGCGGCGGGGAAGGGGAACCCTTGGACAACCATGGCGACTTGGCGACTGGGATTTGTCGAGCCCTGTGTTAAGGGCCTGATTCAAAGATGTACGCTATGCTGATTTCTACACAGATCGAGCAATTTTTGCTGTTGTGTATGCATAGAAGTTGCACTGTGCACGTGCAGCGATAGTCTTGTGATTCTGCATGCACAGAGAACCCATTCGCAAAGTTAGTGACAGGTAGTCAGCTTTTGGGGAGGTAATGGGGGGTGGCTAAAACAAAATGCAGGTGTGTCTTACCGTTTAAACGCCGTTACATGGCCGTGCATTAATTAGCCATTATTTTATATATAATGTAAATATAGTCCTCATGTGTGGGTCATGTCAAATTATGGATTTGAAGAAGATCTGGTGGCCAAGAACTTGAGGCTGGGACTTGTTCACATAGGCAAAAAGTCTAAAAAGTCAGGTGGAGGCTGGAAGTTCAACACCTATGTTTATAGGGTGATAAGACGTCCAAAACCAGGCAATTGTCCAATCTAGTAGTGACCGGGTGGGCAAGAACTTTAGGCAGGGTGTTGGGAAGATATGCTGTAATCCTTTCTCAGTGCTGTTTTAGGTGCACTCCTCTTTCCCAGCTCACATTACCTCAGGAATAAGGACAGTATCAAGGTGATGACACTATGGTGCAGTGTAGTTTAGGTAAGGATGGTTTACTTACCAATTGCTGTGTCTGCTGGTCTGTCAACTCTCTGCAAGTCCTCTGATGTGTGCATGTGAGTGAAAGGCTGGGTATGGGGTATGACTAAGCACTGAAGCTTTTAATTAAAGAAATCTATTTAATGAGTATTAAGGTAACAGGCTAGAACATTAACAGCATATTACCAAAATCAAATACAGGTAAAAACAGCAGTTCTGTAAGTGTTGCTAACGCGTTTCATCCCTATGAGAGACTTTTTCAAGGGCAAATGTCTGAACATGAAAACTTACCCTGCTTTATAGTAAGTGTCCTCAAAAGTCCCAGTGCGCGGTGAAAAGCCGCACTTCCGGGTTCCGCTACTGGCGCATGCGCAGTGTGTGTCTGTATAGTAGTGTCAGTACATGCACAGACATATAAGACATCGGTGGTTGCTTAGTGGTGACTGGTGTTCCTATTCGTCCCCACAGTGCGGTTCCTCTACTTTCTGTTATCCGGACTCCATTTGAGGCGGCGACCATCTTTGGTGTGTCTTAAGTCTTTTGTGTTCCTAAGTCGTTTGTCCCCCGTATTTTGGCAACCAGGGCTGGTTCTGACTAGCCCGCTGCTGGTTGTGCTTCAGTACAGAGGACCCATACGTCGTTTGTCCCCTGTATTTAAGCACAACCAGCACTGGGTCACTAAAAGCACGGGACTGGTTGCTCTTTTTTTTTGGGGGGGGGGGGGGGGGGGTCACGCCATTTTTTTTCCGCAGCAGCACAGACGGGTCTCTCTGATCCCGTCCGTGCTCTGTGTCAATGACACAGATGCATGTAGCACGGATCTCCCTGGTCCGTGCTACATGCATCTCTATCATGCATGATGTGCACAAACTCTGTACGATGTGTGTCACATCGTACACGATAGGTCGAAATTTTACTGCAGGTTCAGTTGATCTACGTTGCAGATACACGACGCCGGGGACACGCATCGCCATCGTACTGGAATACGCCACTTTTTACACGATTGGTCGTTACAAATGATCAAAAATGGCCAAATTGTGTAAAAAATCGCACAGTGTATGGGCACCTTTAAGCCAACTGATATTAGTATAGGTTAGTCTTAAAAGTTAATGCACCAATGTCATCTAGTGGTGAAAAATTATTGTAATCTAATGAATGTTTATTAGTGAAAGCTGCATGCAGTAAAAAAGAAAATGTATGTTCATAAAATAACATATCATATGAACCGTGAGCTGTTTGCTCTCTCACTGACACCAGACTCACAGGTCAGCTGTTCTAGTAGTACTCCCAGCTGTTTAACCCTTCAGTGCCCAGAATAAATGCAGGGCAGACCGTGTTCCAGCCCCAGTAGATAAATGCTGGCAGCAGCGTGTGTGCTGTGATTAAGTGGTGACCCGACCACAGTATATTAGGGGAATTGATCCGCTGTATGTAAACACTGACGACGTGATCATGCCTGGTGACTCTCAGCTGTGAAGTTGAAGTAATGCAGCTAGTGAGGCTTAGAGAATCGGGAACAGAAACAGCAAAACTCCGGTTCAGAGCAGAGGTCCACGTGCCGGTCAGACTGGAGAATGCTGTTCCACAGACAACACTGGGGGAGTGGCTAGACGTTTTTTTCGGCCAATAGGGAGCCTTTCATGGGAGATGCTATCGGCAGTGATTGGCTGGAGAGATGCTGCCGGCAGCGATTGGCTGGGGAGACACTAAAGATTGCCAGAGGTCGGTGAGTCAGTGCGTCCTACAAGACCCGCTAATTTTTAAAAACTTGGTCTCTCCCTGTAGCGCGTAAAAACTCACTGTAGCGCGTATTTTGTGATCACTGCTGGACTATCAGTGGCAATAATTACAGCTGCATGTCACCCAACTATCTGTGACATTGTTATAAGATTGATTGTATGTATTTGTATGATTGGACGTGTCCTTCGCTGGTCTCAGTGTCTCAGTATATTATATTTTATTCGCTGACATTTGTTGTCTTTTAGTTTTAATAATGCCTTTTATTGTTTAGACAGACCATTGTGATACCTGCTTCAACATTAGTACGCTCATGCATTATGTGAAGGTTTTTGCTACCTTTCATTTCACCCCTCTTTTTTCATTTTATAGTAGGAAACCTGACTGTGCTGTAATGTAAATTTCTCTTGCAGCGAGGCTGGGGAACACTGGACCATGGGATTATAGGTTGGGACTGGAGCTGGCACTTAATGAAACTGTAGCTTTAAATCCTATGCTCCTCCCCCCTGCAATCCCACAATTCATCTTCGTTAGGTACCTGAGGAGTAGTGTACGTTTTGAATGGGCTGCCTTGCAACCCTTGTAGGTAGCTATTATTTCGTATTTATTTGTAAACTTTTTATTTTGGTTTCTAGTTGAGGAGCTGTGCGCTACTTGTAGCAGTTCACAGTGTGAGTGAGTGCCGGGCGGCTGCGGAAGCTGTGGCACAGCTCGCCAGTATGCAGCTGCGGCGGTGGTGCACGGCGGAAGGACCCCCACAGAGCGCTCCAGTCTCTAGGAGAGGCCGCCTGGACCTGGGGACAGTGCATACTGAACCGATTTAGAGGGTGCTGGATGGCAGTGTTGTTCTGGATGGTGCCACCATCTTGCCGGGTCCGATGAGGGCGGCTCCATTGCGGGAGTGCGCACCTCATAGGCAGCTCGGTCAGAGTTTAACAAGTGCTTACCCCAGGCAGGGGAGTAGCACTTGTGAGTGCAGCCACGGAATAGGGGGGCGGATCCTGTAGCTGCCGGCCTCCCCTGCACATTACATTTGGCTGGGATTGTTTGGCAGCGGCTCCCCTCACAAAGATGCAGGAGGAGCTCGTACGCCACATTCTGCCCGGATCAGCCGGGCTTAACCACCGTTTTTCCCTCTCACGGGGAATGACTCAGTGTCCCAGGAGAGTGGAGATTGGAGGGGGCTGTGCTTCCAGCGCTGCTCTCCCCATCCTGCAGCGGTACAGGGAATGCATAGTAAGTCATCCCACAGTCGAGACTGCTACATTCTGCTCTGCACAGCACACATCCTCTCCCAGGCAGCTGCGGTGTTGGTCAGCTTGTTGCTGTATTAGCTTGTTGCGTTGCTTACTGTTTTTGCACAATGGGGCCGGGCTCTCCCACTCCTCTCAGACGGCATGATTGCTCCAGCTGCGCCGCAGGTAAGGAAACTGGGGTTCTATCTTTTTCCTTGTTCGCAGGCAGACCAGCTCATTCCGTCCGCTCAGGTCTCTTCGTGCCTTGTTCAATTCGCATGAACTCTAACCAATCCAGCATCTACAGCATGGAGGCCAACACCTCCTTGCTAGACGCCTGGAAACGTGTGTCTTCAGATTCCGCTTCAGGCGGGTCGTCCTACTTCTTCAGTGGGTAATTGACTCAGTTCCTTCCATTCGCTGGAGCCCTGGCTCCGTGTGTTTGCACCACAATACGGTAGGTGCTGCTGCGCCTAGTGCTCACAGCAGGTATTTGCTCTCTTCGGAGGTTCTGCTTGTGTAGGATACCTCTGCTCCAGAGTTACGGACCTTCTTAGGTCGCTTGTTTCAATTACTTTCGGATCAGGACTGTGTCCCGATATTTGCAAGGTCTTCCTTGCTTCCGTGTCTGCGCCTTCAGTTCTGGGGGTGTCCTTCGACACACCTCTCCACGGTGTTTTCTTGCAGCGGACAGTGCTGGGACCCTACTGACCTTGGTCTCAACGGTTTGGTCGGTGCCTCATCCATGTCCCTGGAGGAACATTCGGTTATTGGGCAAGTTGGTCTCCACTTAGAGACCATTCAGTACACCAGGTTCTACTCACAAGAGTCCCAATGTGTGATTATCCACACTTGACAGGGTTGCTCGGCATCCCTCTCGTCTCCTTTCCCATTCTGTATGGCTGCACACGTCACTCTCCATTGGTGGAAGGTTTCCGTCTTTTTTCCTCCAGGTCCACTCCTTGGTCCTTCCGGATGGGGTCATTGTGGCCACGTCCGCGAGTCCCCTGGGCTGAGGTTCCGTGATGTTGCTTTTCGGCTCTGGGGCCTTGGGTCACCGTCCACAAAGGCTCGGCTGTTCGAACGGCTTGATATCCAAGCCATCGTTCTAAGAGGCCCTTTCTGTCCTCGCCAGCCAGTCGCAGTCGGTCAGATAACAACCCGGGGATGGCATAGGTCCGTCTTCCGGCAGGCAACAGTGCGCGGCAGCGATGCCGTACTCTGTCCGGGGCGAAAACCTTGGTTCCGTCTCTCTCAGTGGTGGTCAGGCCGGTCGTGGGACATTGGACAGTTGACTTCCTCAGTAGAGCCACATTTCTACACTGTTCCTTCACATCTCCAGGGGCATTACGGCTTCCCGAGTGAGGGTAATCCTGGCGGCTCCTGGCTGGCTGCACTTGTTATGGTACATGGGCGTTCTCGGTAGCCCCGGGGTGGCATCCTTCCTTTCGTCCAGACCTGCTGCAACTCTCCTTGTTTCTTCCCGGGCACTTCCTCGGTTGGTTTTCGCGCCTGGCCTTCTTACCTAGGAGTGATACAGCTGCAGGTCTTTCTCTCGTGGTCCGTACTTGGCTGCAAGCCCGAACTCCGTTTTCATCTCGCGCCTACCTCCGGGTTTGGATCCTCTACCTCTTGTGGTGTAACCGTTACAAGTTTTTGCCTCTCACATGGCTTGGAATTCCTTCTGAAGGGTTTGGAGGCCGGCTGCTGACGTTGTCTCGTGACGTTACTGGTTTTGGCCCTGTCATTTTCTTTCCAGCTGCGTTTGACTCTTCTTCCAGGGGTCCAAACCGTTTTTACACGGTGTGCTGCATATTCACCACCGCTTCATCCACAGGTGCAGCTGTGGAATCTTAATCTAGTCTTCTCTGTTCTCGTGCAGGCTCCATGGGAGTCATTGCGTTCAATGGATCTTCAGTTAGTTAATTGGAAGCTGGTCTTCCTCATAGCTATTGCCTGCCCTCGACATAGTTCCGTGTTTAGGGTTTTCAGGTCACCCTTGCTTGTTTTCCATGAAGACTGTGCGGTTCCCCGTACAGGTTTTACGATTCCAGCCGACACTGGTTTCGGATATTGTCCTTCTGGTTTTTCCTCTTTTGGTGGATTCCGGTGACAGGAATGATCTGATTCTGCTAGTTTGGCTGAGCTCTGCAGATTTCCTTGGACACGTCTTCTTTGGTACGCCGTTTTGTCCTCTGCGGGTTCTTTATGACGTGTAGGAACATGGTTGGCAGGCTACTCAGCAGACCCTTTCGCATTGGATCCGCTTGAGCATTACTCTAGCCTATTCTGGTGTGGGGTGACCGCCACCAGACCAGGTGCCAGCACCTTCCGCTAGGGCGGCGGTGATCTTAGGGGCAGCACGACATGGGACTTCAGCAACATAGGTCTGTTGTGCGGCTATCTGGTTCCCTGTCACACGATTGCTCATTTTTTTTTTTTACGTTTTTGCCTTCGGCGGCACCCACTTTAAGCATACAGTTCTCCGGTCAGGCAGCCTGAGCGTTCCCTTCCCTGGGGGGCGGCTTTGGTACACGTCTTATGGTCCAGTGTTCTTCAGCCTTGCTGCAAGAGAAAATAGGATTTTTGGTCAACCTACCATTGAATCCTTTTCTGTTAAGCAGGCTGGGGAACACTGCGATCCCTCCCTCACGCTCAGTCGTGTGAGGTGTTTGGTTCTTGACCCATCTTTTCCCTACTGGTTTGTTTGGTTGTTCTGAATAGTTTCATGGGGTTCCTGCTACTCCTCTCCGGACTCTCTTTAAGAAGAACTGGAATTGTGGGATTGCAGGGGGGGGAGGAGCATAGGATTTAAAGCTACAATTTTATTAGGTGCCAGCTCCAGCCCCAACCGACAATCCCATGGTCCAGTGTTCCCCAGCCTGCTTAAGAGAAAAGGATTAAACGGTAAATTGACCAAAAATCCTATTATTTCATGTATGTGATTTATATATTTATGCTCTTTGTTTGACTTTTAATCTACACTAAACACACAATGCCATTCTTGCTGTATATGGCAAGCCAGTTTTTTTCTGAAAGTGAGAGTGTAGTATATGTCTTTGCAGTATTTGATATCAACGTAGTAGGTTAAATGGTTATTATTTTACATGAATTTTTTGAATTTGAGAATATTTTTAACAATTCAAGGACTATGATTTTAATTAAACAAATCTGAGATTTGTTTTAGTTTTAATGTTCATTCCATTGTAGACCCGAACCGGACGAGGCCGCTATACCTGTGTCTGCACTTTTGGGTAACGGCTTGGATGACCTGAAACAACATATAGAGAAAGCAGTGATGAACAACACAGGAAGGATTAATATGACAATTAGGGTGAACCTGGAAAGTCCCCAGTTAAGGTATGTAGTACTAACCCAATGACAACAAACAGTCTCACAGTACAGAAAATTAGATTATTATTGTTTAGTAACTCGTATAGGTGCAAATATTAAGATTCCAGAGGCAAATATTAAGATACCCAGATAAAAAATAAAGATGAGCTTTTCTGTAAATGTACAGAAGTGTCCTTGCTCATCTGGCCTGAATACGCCATACAGCACGATATGCCTGGCGTGAGTGAGCTGTCAGGTCCTGTGCAACTCTGCTAGCGACGGGCATCTTTTTTTTCCGAAACTGCGTCTAAGTCGCGATGCAACTAGGACGCACCAGGAGACTGTGTTGATTAATTTGATATTTTACACTTTTATATCTGTGTGCGGCTGAGACTAAACAGAACTTGGCATGGAAAAAAGATGTGGCCACTGCATCGTAGCACTTCGGGCTATTTGACGCGACTGCAGGAAAGACGAGTGAGGACACATCTGTAGTTGCCATTACCAGGTCTGTCTAGGTAGTGTAGCATTCACTAAGGTTTAAGGCCTAGTTTCTAGAAATTAGCTTTTTTATGCATGTTCTTTTAATTAGTGCCACAAGTTTGCATTACATATAGAAAGTGATTTCATTGTGCAAAATACAACTGAGAGGCTAACCATTGATGGTGCAGTCAGTGCTTAATATCGATGGCATGAAACTATTGATGGATATCCCTGTTCTGGGTGGTGACGGGCCAATCAGGGAAGAGGGGGGGGGGGAAGGGGGGGGGGTTGGGCACTGGCTTAGTGGCACGAGGAGGTGTAGCTAAGTGGCAGACCAATCGTTGGGACTGGGACTGAGCATGGTGGGACTAAATGCCTGAATTGCTGATTCTCTGCCATATATGGTGTTGTACCAGGGGATCGCCACCATCAATGGTTGCTAACTGTCGATGGTCATCCCTGATTTATAACACCTTTTATAAATATGTTGTATTATATTTATGAGCAGCATTTAACCTTTTTCAGATTAGGTATTGGACTCAGTACAATAATTATTTATTAAAATAGAACTAGTAAGATAGTTGGGTATTGGACAAGGTATTACAACATCTATAATTCCCGCACTGGGAGGGAAGTCATTTCTAATATTAATTATGAAGCAGCTGTGAGGTTAGCCAACCCAGAGAAGGAAACGCCATAAGGACATATATAGATTCCATTTGTGTCCTCCTATCATATACATAAAAGGGACAGCTGATATTTATGAATGACCTATCATCACCTTCTCAGGTGATATAATAAGATTTAGATGTATACAGTTATCCCATATAGACCGTTATCCAATTAGCCCCGAACGTTGTTTGGACGCTAATTGATCCCTGCGATCGGCGAAAAACTGGGATTTTTCGCCAATGTCTTTGTTCACCCTATCCTATTATTTCGGTCAAAATAATAGGATAGTTCTCCCGAAAATACACAGGTCCGCGAGCTTATCATGGCTCCTATGTGTTTTCGCCTCTTTTTTTTTTTTTTTTTTTTTTTTTTTTGTGAAAAAATGGCACTTATCGCGGATTATTTTTCAGGACACATCAGGTCCCGAAGAAAGAACCCCAATAAATGCCGGCGTCGGAGTGACTTCGGGACTAATTGGATAGCCCTGGTCGAGGTAATTAGCCGCGGTAATTTAGCACGGCTAATTGGATACCCCCCTTAATACAGGTTGAGTCTCCCATATCCAAAATGCTTGGGACCAGGGGTATTTTGGATAACGGAATATTCCGTATTTTGGAATATTCCGTTATCATCATGAAATCTTTTAGGAATGGGGCCCAAATATACACACAGAATGTATTTATGTGTTATATACACCTTATATACACAGCCTGCAGGTAATTTTATACAATATTTTCAATAGTTTTGTGGCTCAAGCAAAGTTTGTGTACAAAAATTAATTTATGTTTCATATACACCTTATACACACAGCCTGAAGGTAATTTTATACAATATTTGTAGTAATTTGTGCCTTAGACAAAGTTTGTGTACATTGAACCATCAAAAATCAAAAGGTTTCATTATCTGAGTCATGTCAAAATTATCCCGTATTTCGGAATATTTGGATATGGGAGACTCAACCTGTATATGCATAGAACAAATATGTTTGTGCACGTGTTTTAAACAAATTGTTATTTAAACCTTTGATTATTTTCCATATTGTAGCGCTATATTTCTTTAAATAATTACATTACTACCTGCTGATTTTGCAAAAAGATTGCATTGGGCTTCTCCTAAATTAGGATGGAGACCTGTTTGTGTAAGAGCCTCAGGTTTATATGCTATACTTCAATGTACGTTACTGTATCATTATCTGCCTCCTTCCATTTAGCAGACTGCTCTCTCTGCCCTACTTCTTGCAGCTTTCATAATTATTTCATACTTTTTCTAGTTTACTCTTTGATTAAGAGCATGAATAAAGAAAATATTAATTGCACAACTATTTATATTTATACATTTTATTTTGGGTCCTTATAGGCGCATTAACAATTGTGGTGTATTACTTCATTGTGCTGCTGGTGCCTTGTCCATGCTCTGCATTCCTTTCATCTGTCCTGTATGTGTTTATTTGACAGCTGGCTGCACAGAGAAGCCTCAGTACAGGAAGTAATAGTGTCACCAGAAGATGGCACAGCTGACGTTCTTGTTATAATAACTAATGCTGCTTATGGAAAATACACAAAACTCTTTTGTAAATGAGCACTCACAGTAGGTGTGTTTTAAATACCGAAATATTAGGTGCGTGCAAAATGTTTTGATAAGTATAGTAAATTGCCCAAGAGTTGTCCTCTAAAAGTTCTTCCTGCACTATTGTAATGACTGGAGGGATGTAACGTGACTGTAACCTGCCAATGCTGGATAAATGGACAGCTGCCACACAGCCCTGCAGAGACTCCTCAGTGAATCAGTGACAGAAACATATATGCTAATTATTGTCCTACACCAAATAAACTATTTTCTTGTAATGGCAGGTTGTGGACATGTTTTTGTTTGTACCTAACTTAGTATTTCAGAAGTATAAGTTAGTTATAAACATAATAAATGGTGTAGGAACATTTCTGGTATTCATATTATACAGTAGATAGACTGAGTCTTTCAGTTTAATCATTAGGGCTCAGTCTGTCACAGTTACGAGAAAGCAGAGGACTGGTCCAGGATCTAGACTCTATATATTATTTAAAATATGCCTAAAGAAATGTTTAGTAATTGGTTATAATGTTGCAGGACATAAAGGATGCTTAAATAAGGTACAAATTGCATTTAATATTGGTTGCTTACAAAGAATCTAGCTGAGGAGGGGGGTTGTGGGTAGTAGGCCTTTTGTTCTATTTAGCACTATCCAGATGTACCTTTTTTGCTGGCAGATAGCTTGTAATAACTATATGGGGTAGATTTACTATGGGTCTGTTTTTCAAAGCTGCCATTGGTCGGCGGCTTTGACCAATGGATTTCAAACGGCAATCGTAATTAATGGCAAACAAGGCTCATTTAGCATTTAATTACTATTGCTGTTTGAAATCCATCAGTCAAAGCTGCAGATCATCATCAACTTTGAAGGGGATCGGTATGAATGACCACCGGACGAGAGCCTGGTGGTCAAAATCCAGACGCCGACAGGCCGAACAGCGGAGATCCCGACGGAGGTGAGTAAACTACCTAACCCTAACCTCCCCCCCTAGGGTGCCTAAACCTAATCCCCCTCCCCGCACCCTAAATCTAACCCTAACCTTCCCACGGGGGTGCCTAACCCCCCCCCCCCCTTCCCCTAGCTCAGAGGTTCTCAAACTCGGTCCTCAGGAGCCCACACAGGTCACGGTCTTCTTCTGTGAGGAGACCTGGAAAACATGCACTGTTTGAGGTCCTGAGGACTGAGTTTGAGAACCTGTGCCCTAGCCTAACCCTAGATCCCCCCGTGGCTCGTTCGGTCCAGCGTCGTTCTGGATTCCGGCGTCGGGATTATGACAGGTGTTGCTATTTCGATGCCTATCAATAATGCATCCCGCTTTGAAGACCTATGCATAGTAAATCTATCCATGATGTTAATAGTTGTATTCTGCTTCCAAGACAGCCACATACTGCACTTACAGGCTTCACGAGCTAGGCAACTAGTGATGTGTGAAGGGGACTGGCCTGTAAAGCGAACACAGGTGGAGCTCAACTCAGAAGCAGAGTAAAGCTATTACACACTGAGGGCCTTATTCAGCAGGGCACTGATAAACGCAGATTTCCGATGGGCGGGAATCTGCGCAGGCACCGAGCCCGCACTGTGCACGTGCAGAACGGGTCTTGTATCGTCGTACGTGTCGCCGCCGTTGAGTGGGGGGGGTTTGGGAAGAGGCCAGGAACTCTGTTGGCTAGCAGAGATTTCCTGGCCCCTTTGTTGTATCTGCGGCGGCCAGTTTGCGTGACCCCATGCTGGCTGTTGGGATCGCAGATTATCCAATGCCTCATCCTTGGACACAGGTCGGATAAGTAATGGATGCAGGGGGCGTGACTCCTCCTGCTGCATTACCATATTACAGCTATCGCAGCTGCTAACGTGTCAGCGGCTGCGATTGCTACTGCATTCTCTGCTGAATCACCCCCTGAGTGCGGTATTTTACAGGTACTCCTTTGGGCAATGGAGCGAGTTTGTTATTTATATAATAATATCTGTAGGTCTGAACCATCACATCAATGCGCTCGCAGAGGAAGCCTGGGTGCGCACCCCAACACTTCTTCCACTAAAGGGAGACGGGACAGACCCTAGCCCTCTGCCATAGAGGAGTAGGATCCGCTAACCAAACAGGGTAAGTATGGGAGTGGGGAGCGGGGCTGGACAGAGGAGATGGTAGAAGACTGAGGTGACCCAGCATAGACGATGTCCAATATACTAGCCCATACTAATGTAATAAGAGTGTTGTGTCTGTCTGTCTCTTCCAAGTTGGCGCAAAAACTACATAACCGATTTTCATAAAAACTGCGTCATTGTGAAGTGGAAATGACTAGCAATTACCTGCACTTTGTTTTCTCTCGATCTGTCAAGTTAAAGCTGAATACGTGGGCCACTCCCACGACAGGGCCCCTATGCAAAGCAATACAACTAGAACACTTCAAATAAAACAATGTTGGCAGAAGCGATTTCATTGTGTGCGAAGCCGCGGGTTACAGCTAGTCATTTAAAGTGTAATCTACAAGGCAAACTGTATAAAACAAATAACTGCTCATAATCTTTAACGTAGTTTTAATATATCAGCATTATTAATTAATGATCAAATCGAGACCCTGGTATCTATATACATGAAAGCCCTTTGTAATACAGAGTTAAACAATGTATGTGTGTATGCTTTTCTGTGTGTCACATTCCAGAGCTGTAAAAGTACATTTTCAAACTTTTTGGAGGGTGCCACTATATCATCCCGATAGGTCAGTGTTTGAATTATTCACTTGAAGTCTCTTCGGTAATAGAAAAGCGACAGAATGAAAAACACATTCTTGTTCTCACCAAATGTCGTAAAAAGAGTAAATAACATGTTTTGCTCTAACAGTTGTATCTTATAACAAATCCCCGTTTAGCTAATGACTATGATTTGAGGTGTGCAGTTTTAGCTGTTTCTGGTGCCAGGGAGGATTAATGATCAATAACATGTAACTTTTAAAAGTTACAGTGAGAAGTTGGTAACGCTAAAGGTGCCTACACACTGGACGATGTGCTCACGATGTCGTGAGCGATTTCCCTTGAATTCTCCCCGGTACTCCAGGACACCATATGGTGCAAAAAAGTGTCCGATCTGACCAACGATCTATCATGCGTCCTTAACGATTTGCAGTGTGTCGTGTAAGAGATTGGCAGGTCTTGTCTGCTGTAGTCAAGATCTGAAGATGTGATTTACAACCCGCGGGTATGCGCATCGGCATCGTAAGTGGACACTCACAATTTGGACATATTTTACACGATTTGTCGTTCCGATGCATCAAAATCGGGATAATCTTGTAAAATATCGTCTAGTGTGTACGCACCTTAAGGGGCAGATTCAATTAGTCATGAACAGCCACCAGAACAGGATGTGTCTCTAGCTGATTTCAGGTCGCAGCCTATGGAGGTGTGAGCAGAAATTAAGCTACCGTAATTGCACAATCTTCCAAACTCCAATTTCAAAATGAGTCGCCTTAACAAAGAAATCCTCTTATTTTTAAAAATACTGCCTTCATCAATGCTGTTAATATATGTAAATGTTTTTCGTTCATCGTTGTCCCTTCTTTTCGCTAAGTTGTGCATGTTCAGCTCTTGAAGTCTTGAGAAATACTGTTATGCAGCCCATGCACTATTTTAATGTATTTTCTTTTTTTAGTGATAGAGCCTCCAAATTAACAATACTTGGGATGAGGACTTACAAGTGATATCTAAAGTGCCAATACAAACTTCTCTCTTTGTATACAACCAAGTACATACATCCAAACATTTGAGTTTTCTGATCTGAAACACGACCACTCCTCAAAATAGGGGCAATGACACTTTTGGTGTTTGATCATATCACAATGGGTGGGACCATACCCCCAAGACTGTCTCTCTCATATCTGAAGCAACTAGGCCAAGCATACATGTTTTCACTCACCTGATTACACTCCAAACCGTATTTCCTTTAATTTTAGGGAATGTTTGTTCCAAAATATCCCTATAATTTGATATGTATTACGCCAAGATGGGGCACACCTGTCCATTGCTCTGCTTGCTTGAAAAAGGGTAATGGAGATACCCAAAATGTTGTGTTTATATGCTTGAATATACATATGTTTTGTTTAAAGCAAACCAAAGCAGGGTGCCTAGCGTTCTATCGGGCCGGTTATGCAGTAGTATGCCATACTACCACTTCTACTGCTTTGAATGTACAGCTACCACAACACAAAATGGAGGAAAAATACTGCTAGTATTGATACAAAACGAAAGATACCACCAGTAAGTAAGAGTACAGTCTAACAGTTGTAACATTGGTTAGAGAGATTAACAGCAATGAATTAATGAAGAATATTTCTGCATAGTAATTTTTTAAAAGTTAATGTCAGACTACCTGTCATATATCAAGCAATATTCCACTGCAGGAAATTTGCATATCCTGCCAAGTGCCTTACATGTGACCTCTAGTTATTAACTCCACTGTTCTCTTCATACCAGTTACTGACTCCACAGATGAGACTATACTCAGGACAGATAAGTACTTTAAGTGACAGAGTAAATTATTCATAAAGTGATTCTAATAAAAGTCCTGGCCAGATGCCCAGCCATTATTAACAAGAGAATCAATCAACTCAGGCTGGAAATAAGTTATTTCTCCATAAAGGAGATAACAAGGTTAAAGTAACAAAAAACTATTATTCTGGAATACATGATGTACAGCTATATATAAGTTACTTAAGGTCAACTTATGAATAAATTAAACATTTGCTTGATCTCCATGTAATCTACAATAAAAAGTGCAAGTAGAGGTATGGCGCAAACAGTTTTATATATAACTGTAAATGGTAATCTCACTTCAATAATGATCAATGATGTGTTGATAAGTATTGATTAAAGTAAAAAAGTGTACTACAGTAGATTGTTAATTAAGATTAATAATAATTCTATTGAGGTCCATAAATCTGCTATTTAATGCTACCAACTCTCACTTTATAAAAATATGCATTATTGGTTTATAGCCAAATGTCTTAGAGTCACTACCAGCTTCTCTATGCTCTTTCATCTACATCAGGGACGGGGAACCTCAGGCCTGGGGGCTGTATAAGGCCCTCGGAATCATTTGGTCTGGCCCTCTGAGCTTATTTCTGCTAGCCTCATCTGACTAGCAGGATATCTAGAATGGCACCCTGCAGCCAGAATCTATGCAGCAGTGCCGCCTGGAGCGTCCTTAGGATGCGTTAGACTGTCACGCTGCTGCCCTTACAGCTTCTTGGAGCATCCTGAGGATGCTCAGGGCATTGCTGTAATCACCGGCAATTATGGCTCCGCCCCAGTGTGATGTCACATGGATAATGTTATATATATATCAAAATGGCCCTCGGCAGAAAAAAGGTTCCCCACAACTGATCTACATGGAGTAAAACTACTAAACAAAAGAAAACAAAAATCTTGAAACCCATCACAACAGGATTATTGTCCCCAGGCACTTTCTTCTGTTGTGATCCTGGGATCGGTAGTGCTCCTACCACTCATCGCTAGAGGGGGACCTATCTTTCTATATGTACTGTATATACAGTAAATGTGTGTGCAATATACACATACACACACACACACTTTCTAACCTCGCCACCATACATTTAGCAAAAAGGGTATTTTATTATCTGAAACCAGGCCCCAGATCACTTTTTATGTTAGAGCAGTGATTCCCAACCTCGGTCCCCAAGGCACACCAACAGTCCTGGTTTTAGTGATATCCATGCTTAAGCACAGATGGTTAAATCAAAATAACTGAGGTACTAATTAAGTCACCTGTGCTCAAGTATGGCTATCCTTAAAACCTGAACTGTTAGTGTTGGGAACCCCTGTGTTAGAGGATTTGGTATATCAAGTCCACATCCTATGTGAGTTACAGCAAAATTAGAGTAACGAGAGGAGCCCTGAGGGGAGGAAATCTGGTATTTGCCACACGTGGACAGATCTGAAAGTAGAGGATGGTCCAGAACTGCTAAGCATCTCCTCTGCAAAATTCTGGAGCACTTTGTTAAAGTACAGGGATATATTACATTTAGATGAAATGTACAGCTTATCCTAAAATGTACTTTATCCAATGACTTATGACATTCACAAAACAATAGCAGTTTTCACACAAACATTTACTACAAAAAGCTACGGTATGTCAGTGCTTGGATTTATATTGGTCGGATGAAATGTGGTCGATTATTGTATTTCTAGCTCGGTGCAGTTTTGTCCAGTGAGGGGTTTTGTTTTGTTTTTTGTTTTTTTTGTTTATCATGAAAAAAATTAAAAAGGGAAAATGTCACTAACATTTGCCACAAAGGTTTCCATAACGACATACATAGTGGATAGAACATACAGCAAAATTAAATAATATAATCAAACAGACAATTATATATACATTTAAACATATACAATTACACAGACTGTAATATTATAATCTGCAGATTGCATAATTAGTGAGACCGCCAACAGAGAGCAGATAACACTTAAAATTATGCTATTCCTTGCCAACATGCCATCCCTTACACCTCTCCCTTTGCCATCCTTTGGTCCACTTCCCACACCATCATTTTTCTGCCCCTTCACTGTTCTTCGCTCTGGCCCTTTTCTGCTTCCTTCACTTGCAACCTCAGCTCCCACCAGTGCACCCTCTATGTTATTCCCTGTGTCTTCCTCTCCTCTAGCTAAGTCCACTCTACAGGTTTACAGTCATACAACATCCCCCAGGTCCCTCCCTCACTTTTCAATAATTTCTCAACCTGACTGCCATACTTTCTCTTTCAGACATCTCCATCCTCATGTTTTGTGATTTCAATATCCACATTGAAAATCTAATCAATCTCCACTTCTACCCTTCTCTACATAATCAATGGCCCTCTTCACCTTCTCATTTTAGTAGTCTTACTCTCTATTTAGTATTTGGCCACCATTGTGGCATATCTGATTCCACCAACTTCCCCGTTCATAACTCTCGATGATCGCCTCCTCTAACCTTCTCTCCCTTGTTCCTCCAACTCTTTCCAGAAGACTACCCTCACTCAACACAACCTTGATACCCTGGACCCTTTTTTGCCTCCTCCACAACTCCATTCTTTTCCCAATCTCCACCACCTCTTGCCCCATGGCTGCTTCCCTCTATAACGCAACATTAACGTCTGTGCTGGACGTAGTTGCTCCAGGTTTTTCCAGGTGACTCCTTTCACACACACGCCATGTCTGTCCTGGCATTCAGTGTGAACTCCCGTCTGCCGCTGATGAGGTCATCTGTAGCAGCCCTGAACAGCCAATCAGCTCCTTCTCGGTGCAACCCAACTCTAAAAACCAGGGTCATGCCATTCATACATAAGCTGAACCACTGCCCCAGGTTGCAAGTCCCAGGAATAACCCTTGTCAATTGCAGGGTCAGAGACGAGGGACTGTAAACCCAGGCTGATCCTTTCAGGCATAAACAGGATCCGGATCGACTCTGCATGCCTTGGCAAATTCCCAGGTTTTTGGCTGTGTCTGAAAGGGATATAACTCTTGCTGCAAAATTGCTACTATCCATCAGGACATTTTATTATCCAATCCTTTCCATACTCTTCCTGTTATGGGTGACAAAATCCTTTCCCTCCTCTTGTACTTCTCCCATCTGCACAACTGACTCCATTCCCTCCTACATCCAAGATGCCCTCTCTTGATGCTTGCTCCCAACTTATTTAACCTCTCTTCATTGGCACCATCACTCCCTCCTTTAAACTTGCCCTCTTATTCTAAAAAAAAAAAAAAAAAAACCTCACTATTCAAACTAACCTCACTGTCTTTCTTCTCCCATTTACCTCCAGTCTTATGGAGCAACTTCTTTTCCATTGCCTTTTCACCTTCCTTTCTTCACACTCAACCCACTTCAATTTGGCTTTTGCTCCCTCCATTCCAAGAAAAAAACAAAACAAAACAACTTATTACCTAGTTCATCATTGACCTTCTATCTGCTAAATCGAAGGGTGTTTTCAATTCCAACTGTTATTGACTTGTCAGCACCCTTTGACCATGTTAACCAACCTCCTCCTTCAAAGCCTACACTCTATGGCGCTCCATAACACTGCCCGCACATGCCATCCACCTACCTTTCTAACCACTCCTCTGTATCTACCTTCCTCCACTTTTCTTTTTCCTGTTTATATTCCATAAGGTCCCTTGGTCACCTTTTGTTCTCCCTCTCCACTCGTCCCTTTTGTCTACAATACCACCTTTTTGCTGATGATACCCAAATGTACTTCACCGTCCCTGACCTCATCCCCAAGTGTCCCTCTTCTATCTTTTCTTGAATATTTCAGCACTTGAAGTTCAGTATGTCAAAGACTAGAGGCACACATCCACTTAAAGACATGAAAACGACTGCACAATTACCACATTGTAATCGTGCAGTCGTTTGCTCGTTCAGTGTAGGCACATCACAGACTGCCAATGATTGATATGCCTACACTGAATGACTGTCAAACATGCTGAACCTGACATTATCGTCAGGTTGTACAACATATTTGCCAGATGATAGATGTCGAAACGACCAGGGGGAGCGCGCATCGCTGGTCGTGTTACATTTTTTTTAAACGATGTGAAAATTTGCACTCGATGATTGAATAACGATATTGTTAAATTCGCTCAATTAAATAGTCTAGTGGATGTGTGTCTTTAGCTTATTGTCTCTTCCAATCTATACAGGGTCCCTTTTTTCTCCCACCTCATATTTTCTGTTGCCAACACTATCCACTCTCCTGTCACTAAAATCCAATGCCTGGTTCTTATCCTTGACTACTGCCTCTCACATTTATGCCATCTCTAAATTAATCAGATTTTACCTCTGTAATATCTAAGGTTCCCTTCCTCACCATCTACCAAACTTTTCTGGCCATCACCACTATCACTTCCTACACTTTGAGGATAGATTTAGAAAGAGTTAGGAAGACCAGTGTTACTGCTTACCTCATCTTCCCATCATATAACCTCTCCTTCACTGGCTCAACTTCTGCCAACTCAGTTTCTGCTCTTCCTACAATTGTCTCCTTGCCTCCGCCCATATACAAGACTAACCCATGCTATTCCTTTCCTCTGGAACCCACTTCTGCACCATATCAAAATGTCCATCAGCCTGCAGGGTTTTAAATATGTCCTAAAAACACACCTTTTCTTTAAAGCCTACTAGGTCTCCTCATACTCTACCCAGTTCACCTCCTAGTTTTTCCTTTTAAAGCCTGAGACTGTAAAGTCTCACAAACAAGACCCTCCACCCTTTTGGTTCTGGCCCTGCTCTATCCTAGTCTCCAGGGTGCTCCCATTCACTGTCAGTGACTCTGATTGTTTATGTCTGCTCTTCCCAGGGGATGGGGCCATTATGAGCTACTTTTAATGATTATTTCTCATTCTAATATATCATTTTCTCACAGTTTGATTTTTTTACCCTGTACTGTCTGTTTGTACCGGTTTATATTGCATGGTTTGTTTATATTATTGTAATTCTTAATTATATGGAGTCACCAAGTGCCATAAACTAAGTCATAATAGAAAAAATGGGTAGAGCTACTACATAAGGAAAGAACATGATCTCACAAGTGGTGATTAAAGACACAGGTAATAAACAGAAGAATCACATTTTTATTTTACACCAAAGTTACTAGATTCCAAATTAGCCAAATCAGTTTACCCATACTCCCATTTAGGTAAGAGACAAATTAATTTTTTAAACACGTGGTGGACATATACTGTGGCAAAACCAATGTAAGTACTCACAGAGACCATAAGGTAGAAGGTACCATTGCCTGGGACATCTTCTATAGAGTACTTTTGACCTGAGAAACATTCAAACTGGAATGGTGCATTGGAATGGTGGTAGTGCATTGAAGGTGAAGCTATACCATTAAAAAGGTATTGAAGAAACTGAGATTTATGAAAGTTTGTCTCGGCAGTGCAAATCCCAGTTCTTGACATCAGGTGCTTATTTCTTCACAATTGGAAGTACATGCACCTGAAAGACTGCTGGGAGAAGCTGGTGTCTAGTCATGCATACACACTAATAAAACACAGTACCACCGCACACTTACTCTCCTGGTACCAAGTATGCCCATGTTCCCACCTAAGGTAAGAAAATTCCCAAAACAGGGCCTAGTCTGTGGTGCCCCTACTAAGCATCATGCAAGGTATAATAACACACTATGTATACATACAAAAGAAACTACAACCACAAATATTTGTACAAATTTGATAGTTTTGAATACCATTTAACTAAAATAAATTATATCACAAGATGATCAATTCTTATCCAACAGCAACTTCATATTAAGATGAATAACAGCAGAAACAAAGTAATCAGACCCTATTAGATCTTCTGCAATGATGTTGATGGCATCTCGGCTTATTCCAGGATGCTGCTTTTGCACCCAGTTGAACAGGAATGGGAGCTTAGACAAAGTCAGTTTTTTCATGGACCCAAACGGGTGTCTTAAGATATAAGAAGCATTTTCTGTCAAATTTAGACCAGCCACAAAAAATCCAACTGTAAAATTAAGAAATGGTTAGTGTAAGTTTGTGAAATATTTAAAACTGTACAAATGTAAGCGAGAGGCAGAGTGTCATTCTGAAGCTTTTTATAGGCCCTTCCTGCAAAAGAATTTAAATCTCAGACGCATAGATATCACTTGCTCCTGTCTATCTCCCCCTTCCCGGTCACAATAAGTAGCCTGGATTGAATGAAAGTTACCACACACTATTGGACAACCCACCTTAATATTACCAGACTTCTGCATCAAATGAATCACAATTGCTTAATGCCAGGAGATGTTCACAATTCTAATAGAAGGGTCTATGTAATAAGCCTTGGATGGAGATTAAGTACCAGCCAATCAGCGCCTGTCATTTTTAAACACAGCCTGTGACATGAAAGTTAGGAGCCGATTGGCTGGTACTTTATCTCCATCCAAGGCTTAGTGCATAGACCCCTGAATCAGTTTTGCTTCAGCTCACATTTGGGTACCACAATTCATAGCTCTTTAATACAGCTCTACTGTATAGTACTGGATAGAGTAAGTCCTTTACTATTGTGGCTATTGATGCAATTTGTGTTCCAGATTCAGGAAAGGGGGCCCTTGATGGCAGACCTGCAATTTACATGTAAGGGACAGGCTCTATAAACAAAAAGTCGACAAGTCCTTCAGATAACTAATGTAAAATAAATAACTATCTTCCCCCTGTTATACACAAATGAAGGACTTTATAGGAGGTCACTCAGGATCATTTTCCAACAGCAACTTTTGCTAAATGCATGCCCAGAATCACTGAAGTTTAGAGGAAATACACCAGTACCTGAGCCACTGGAAATAAATGTAACAGTCACTTTGTCAGTGATAAAATGGTGCCCATTGTATCAGATTGAAAGGATATTGAATTGTCTGTAATACACATCTTGCTGAGTAATTAGTATCTCTCCCTTGAACAGTCTGCAATTTGGAGAACGGTCAGATTTAAACACTAGTTTTAAAGACCTTCAGACCTTGTAGCTTTTAGGGATTTTTTTTAGTCAACATCTTTTTTTATTAAAGCATGTCAATAATAATCAGTGACATACAAGCAATATCTAATAAATATTGCATTGTCAAGAAAATACATTTCAGAGATCTTAGAGAGCACAAAACAGAACTAAGAGGTGCAAGGACCAAAACATTGGTAAAATAAATACAAGACATAAGGTCGGTGAGGTGTGACAGAGCTAAGGGCATACTAGTAAAAAGTAATTAACCACTTGCCTGAAACTAACGTATGGTATGAGACCGTAGCCAAGAGTGCGTTGAACTGGTTGCATCAGGGCCAATGCTAGGATGTTCGGCGCACCCCTGCAAACTAATTTTAATAAAGGGACAGCGTGTGCCGAAAAAATAGTCTCACAAGAAAGGAGCGTAGCTACACAATAGTACGCCCAGTTCAAATTACTTCACACTAACACAATCTTATTCTCATTACACCACATAGTAGTTTATTTTATTTATTTATTAACAGTTTCTTATATAGCGCAGCATATTCCGTTGCGCTTTACAATTGTAAAGTGGTGTCCCTTATTCAGGTTACAACACACTGTAGTGCCCCTTATACACATAAAGCCCACAGTAGTAGTGCCCCCTACATGCAATGCCCACAGCAGTAGTGGCCCCTACATGCAATGCCCACAGCAGTAGTGGCCCCTTACATGCAATGCCCACAGTAGTAGTGGCCCCTTACATGCAATGCCCACAGTAGTAGTGGCCCCTTACATGCAATGCCCACAGTAGTAGTGGCCCCTATGCAATGCCCAGTCATAGTGCCCCTTACACATAAAGACAACACTGCACCCGCCGCCGTCCGACAGCTCCTCGTGCTCGGCAATGTGGGAGAGACGTCCTTTGCTTCCCCCATCTGTAATGGAGGAAATCTGTTCTGCATATGTGCAGAACGTATCTCCTCCGGCCCCCTGGGTGAAATTGTGGTCTGAGACCATCTACATCACTCCCAAAATCTCGTCCCAGAACGGCACCTGGAGCGCAAGCACCTAAACCAAGAGTGCAAATATGATAAACTCTGCATGTGAGTTGGGAGAAAAGCAAAAAAGATCAAGTCACTTTTCACCAGGGCAAACCATGTTGCTGTGCAAGGCGTGCAAATACATTATTTTCGCATGAGTGGTAAATACTGGCTGCTTTAGCATGATGACCCACAAACACTGGACAGATTTAGTATTACACTGCAACTTAGACTTTAATTTGGACACACCCCTCTTAAAGATAAATTTCTCTCCATCAGTCTGCCCCCCCTGCAGTGCCACATGGTTTTGCCAACTTGCAGTTATTTGCTCCTTTTTGCTTTACATCCAACTCAAAATCAGGCCCTTAGTGTGACCATTACGTAACACGTGAGTCTGGAAGCATAACCAAGATGCTCCCAGGCTCAGCGTTAGAACCTGAGGTTGCCATTGACAGCCTGATTAGAGCACTAGAAGGAGCAGAATCCCCAACCCAATACCATCTAAGATACCATTTACAAACGGTGACAGTCTGTGAAAAACACTGAAGTGGGCCATTCCCTCCCTCGTGAAATAAGCCCTATTCAGCAACTATTTTATTAAATGAAAAATGATCTACTCAAGTAGGCACTTTACAAACAATATATTTGAAGGAAATATTGCTAAAACTAGAGCTTTCGTGGCATTCAATGGTAAAATAAACATGAGCATGTCATTTCCTGAAGCATGAGATTTGAATATCTATAATTTACTCCTTGAACTTATTCATTATGGACAGCAGGTTGTGGATTTCTCTTATTCCCAGCTGACATGGCCTCCATGGTACCGAGGACAAAACTGCCCTCATCGTTGTGTGACTGTCATCATGGGCAGACTGCACACACTGTCATATTAGCTATAGGCATCCTGGATTTCTTCACTCCCATTTGACATTAATTCAAACTAAATCAGGGAACCATTAGGGATAGTCAGTCATTTTGTGTCCATAAAAGTATATCTTACAGGGGGTGTGGATCATGAGGTCTACATTGTCTAGATAGACAATGTTTGGGTAGACAGTGGAAGATAGACACTAAATGTCGACAGGCAATATGTCGACAGGTACAGAAGGTCGACAGGCAATAGGTCGACATGGTCCGAAGGTCGACACACTAAGGGTCGATAGGTATGATGGTCGACAGGGTCAGGTGGTCAACACACTAAAGTTCGACTGGTAACAAGGTCGACAGGTATGAAGGTCAACTTTTTTTTTTTTTAAATCAGGGTTAGTGTCAGGGTTAGGCACTTACCCCGACGGGTCGACTAGCAACAAGGTCAACAGCTATGAAGGTCAACACTTTTTTTTTTTTTTTTTTTTTTTAGGGTTAGGCACCAGGAGGGAGGGTTAGGGTAAAGATTAGTCCTAAAAACCAAAACAAACCATGTGTCGACCATTTGCATGTCGACCATATGAGTGCTGACCTAATGACCATGTCGACCTTCAGTACATGTCGGTCTTGTTACCAGTCAACCTTTAGTGTGTCCACCTTCAGACCTTGCCGACCTACTGCCTGTCGACCTTCATACCCGACCTTGTTACCAGTCAACCTTTAGTGTGTCAACCTTCTGACCCTGTCGACCTTGTTACCCGTCGACCTATAGTGTGTCGACCTCATTACCCGTTGACCTACACTGCGTCGACCTTGTGACCCCGTTGACCTTTAGTGTGTTTACCTTCAGACCCTTTCTATTGCCTGTCTATCTTCCATCGTCTACCCAAACATTATCTATCTAAACAATGTAGACCTAATGACCGGATACCCTTACAGGATAAACTAGACTTTAAAAGCACCTTGTGTAAGGAAAGATTTACATTAAACAGAGACTGTATACTCATCTGTACAGAGAGAGAGAGGGTAAGGGATTTAGAAACACCTGTTTGTAATATTTGTTTTTAAATAAATGTACATTTTTAGGACCAATTACTTTTCTGATATAACTCTGTTTTAGAAGGTGTGATTTGTCAATTTGATTGTATTAAATTATAAAGTGCAATATACCTTTTACTGGTATAAAACGGACAAAAAGATACAAATATCAAACATTCCATTTGTAATCTGATAAAGGCAAAACAATAAATAGTTACCTGGTCGTCCATTGCGCTTTTTATCCTCCATAAAGTGGATTAATGAGTGTTTATTAGTAGTATTTGCCCACCAGTATGGGATAGATGACCACAGGTATTCATATTTCATAGCCAAAGGGTTATCATATGAAACAATGATTTGGTAACCTTGGGTCCACATGTTTCTCAGAGTGGGCTGTTCCTGGACAATGAATGCATAAAAGGAAGAAAGAATAAATTTACCTTGGAATTCAAACATATATGATACATTGAACTACTATACTAGTTACCAAAGTACATGGATTTCATAGATTGCTAACATTGCAGAAATGACAACTTCTCTGATATGCAGTAATAGAGCAACTGTTCTCTAAGCTTAGGGCTAATGCATTACAAAGCATTAATCTTGTGTGTGTTCCCCAAATAATCATAGTCTGTATGGATGGTCTATGCTGTGACAGGATGTGGGAGGCTGTACCTGCCTGCAGTGTAGGATGAATCATCGCTCTAATGTTGGTAGGGTAGAAGCTGTTAATTGGGAGGGGAAAAATGCTAGAAGGTGGCTCTTTCCAATTAATGGGCATATTCAATTCCAGGCGACAAGTCCCGTACTTTTCGCAGGCATTACTTTTCGACCACTTCGCTGGCTTTCAATGCGGAAAAGTATCGCGTGCATGCCCGCTTTCCGTCGTATTCAATTATAAATTGGCGAAAAACGGGAGCCAGCGAAACTGTAATATGCGAAAAGTGCTGTCAGATTTGGCAAAATAAGCCTGACACCCCCCAAAAGTTGGTCTGACATTGGGGATCACTGTAGATACCCCCGATTATCCCTGCTGAAGGTATTTGGAGTACTTATATGATCTCAATAGCTGCTATTTTGCGTCTGCAGAAGTGGTGAAGAATAGCATTAAGCAATATTTTTTATCATAAAAAGTAGTCCCAGCAAAATTGGGGTACATAAAAATGGGTGCTAGCATATTTTTAAGTTGTGAAAGTGAACTTTTAAAAATCATAAAAAAAAACAACACCTTCCGCAAGCACCTGCAAACTTAAAAACACCTGGGGCATAGTTGGGGACCCCCCAGGAGTCTATTTTGCTAGTTTTTAAGTTTGACCCCAAACTTTGAACTTTTCCGCCCCCAAAACTAAACTACTTTTTGGGGGTGATCTAAATACTTTTTTTAAACTTTTGACGCAGATTACCTTTGGGGGACTGTCCCAAGGGTGCAGAGTTATTCCCGCAGCTTTGCATCCCAAAACCCCAATTCTGCACTTTTCTTCGACTACTATTCATAGGCAAAACTTTTCTGCAGGTTACAATGCATTGACTTTCCGCACCGGCGAAAAAGTTTTCGCTGGCGAAATGACATCATCCGCGATACTTTTCCGCGGATTTGGACTTATCGCGGCTAATTGAATATGGCCCTAAGTATTACGGAGTTCCAAATGACCGGGCCTGAGTGTCCATTTACTTAGAATCCTTTTAAAGACTGGGGGTACCCAGGTTGATTTTGCCTTTTAATTACATATATCCCCGGGAGTGGGAATGCACAATACTTTTGGACTAACATACTAAAATGCACATGAAATGAAATTGGGATATAAGAAGCCTAAGCCACTTGCTCTATAGATCATGCAATGTAATGTATATAGTTTGCAACGAACCTTTTCACACAGAAGAGTGGAGGATTAAATCTTGCCACAGGAAATGTGATAATTGCTTCTCACTTGTCCCTACTGGCTGATCATCTGTGCTGCTGGCTTTCTAGAAAGGATTCAACTAGCTGAACAGCCGCACATCCAATTTGTAGACATGCTGTTTTGGTCATGTTACATCCTTACAGTACAAGGTACCATTTACAGTACAAGGTACACCATACTGAGTTATCTCTTCTATTGTGCAGGGTCAGGAGAATACCCATAACTGTGCACCCAATATGGTTGCAGTAAGTTCTGGTAAATTAAGATTAAGTCTGAGAATGCAGTAACCGTATTGATATAACAAAGTATTTGTGTTAAGTCACCACACCCCCCCCCCCCTCCCCCTCCCACACACACACCTCCCCTCGCACAGTTGTGGTTCCTGTAATTGTAATAACACACCAGCAATTATTTTTACATTTCACATTGCATTAATAATTTTCTTGATTTATATAATAACTGTAGGCATTTTCCTTAAATACAATCCTAAGTTATTCATACCAACTTGTTAGATATTTTAAGACTTTTTTTCATAATATTAAATGTTGGTTTTCAGCATTTTATAAAGAATAAAAAAGGATGTTTCTTTAAATTCCCCAGAAGTTTGTGAGAATATGAGATGATATGAAAACAGTTGGAGTTAGAGGAATAGTAGCCCATGACAGAAGTCACTTTATATTACTACATACCTTATATTTTGTAGAAGATGGTCACATACTGTATTCTGTATATCCTATAGGCACTCTGACACTATTCCCACTATGAAAGGTGTGACAATACACTGGCATCTATTACTATACAACCCTAGAGTTTTACATGGTTACTTAGTATAACACTGTAAAATAACAAACAAAGTACTTTTGATATTCATACATGCTTGGGGCATAATTTGGATCCAAATATCCTGTGTATGCAGCTAATTAGATGTGTATGTTGTACTGGAGACATTGGCTGCAGGTTACATGATAGGATGAGTATCTCCTGTGGGTTCCTCTGTAGCCAGTCACAGATATCTTGTAGCATTTCCTATGAAAGGTGAAAAAGTAATTAAACACTTTTATTGGTATACACTAATTTAACAAAAAGAAAACCTAAATATGCAATTTGCCATATACAGCAAAATACACAAAGTAAAAATTATAAATTAACGGTTAAGCATTTCAGTTACACAAAATAGCAATCAATTATTAGTATTGTAAGCATATAATAGTTAGGACATCTACTTTTTTTTTTTTTTAATCAGTTATTGACTGCTCTTCTTACACTTAAAAATGCTGAGACATTAAATCTATATATCTGTATCACCTACCTCCCAACATGACCCTCTCCAGGAGGGACACAATGCTCTGGTCCTGGACTTCCCTGGTAAGAGGTGGGGCTGTAGCGCAGTTCAAAATTCAAATAGGGGAGTCACACCAACTGTCATTTCACACGCTGCCAAACATCACTGGCTGGGACTCACTGGCAGTTGATGTGACTCCCCTATTTGAATTTTGGACTGTGCTGCAGCCCCACCTCTGGAGCCACAACCAATCATAAATTACCAGGGAAGTCCAGGACCAGAGCATTGTGTCCCTCCTGAAGTGGGTCATGTTGGGAAGTATGGTATCACTCCTAAGGGGATGAAAAGGGCTAAAATGTTTGCTCCCCCCTATGCAATGTCTTGCCTGACTGTCTCATCACCAACTGTCACCCCAAGTGCTGCCAGCCATCACTGGCAGTTGGTGTGGCTCCCCTATTTGAATAGTGTGGGAAGGGAATGTGTTACAACAGCAGTAAGAGGAGGCTGTGTTACTACACAGGTGAGTGATGTATGGGAATGTGGTACAACATGGATGAGGGAGGGGAATGTGTTACTACAGGGGCGAGCAGAGTAATGTGTTACTCCAGAAATGAGGGGGGAGAATTTGTTACTCCAGAGGTGAGGGAGGGGAATAAGTTACCACAGGTGTGAGCAAGCGTAAAGTGGATTACTACAGGTGTTAGGGAGGGATTGTATTTCTACACAGGTGAGAGGGAGGGGAATGTGTTACTACAGAGGTGAGGGAGTGGCATGTCTTAATACTTAATATAGCAGTGAAGGATGGGATGCATTACTATAGAGGTGAAGGATTAATTTGTCCCTGGAGTGGTGAGATGGAAATGGAAACAGTAAATATCTCAGGTCCACTTGGGTGAAACCGAGTACATCAGCTAGTATATATATATATATATATATATATATATATATATACATACACACATTATATATATATATATACACACATATGTATATATACTCATTCTCATTGCTCTTTCTATGTATCCCTTACAAAAATGAACCCTTTTTAGATCTAGAGAGTAAGTACAAGCAGGGGAAAGCACACGTTTAGCTGATAATATAGGCCAAATGTCTTGGTTTTGTTTCTACACTTGGCCCAGTAAACGCCCATCACTTTACCTTTACAGTGACAGATGTGTAAAATCCATGTACAAAGTGCAGGTCTGGAGAAGGAACATCAGGTCTGTGACCTATCCGAAGATCCAGGTATCGGATTCCACTGTCCATCTGTCCCACAACACTTAACGTCTATCAGATATAAATTAGAGTGAACATACTGTACTGTACATACACATAGTAAATGTTGTTGTATATTCTTCTCAGTTAAAAGCACTCCTTTGTCTGGGCAGCATTGTTATTTTGTACCCTATACTGCCATCTGATTTATTCAACATCATGTTAGCCAGGGTTAATAATAAGCTATTCTTTTATTATTCTTTATTTTTAAAGCACCAATATAATATGCATCACTGTACATTGAGGCGATCAGAATATGATTAAACAACATACAATGGCAGGAAGCAGAAGGTAAAGATGGCCCTGCCCAAATAAGCTTATCATCTAACAGGCAGATTTAATCACACATTTATCAGCAAGTTACGATAGACTAATTCTGTTTGCACCTCCATATGCTGCAAGCAGACTCAGCCTTCCGTGACAATGTGCGAAGTCGCTGGAAGCTGTTCTGGCAGGTTACGCAGATAACTGAATTAGCCCCTAAGAGTTTGTGGGCAATTAATGCATAGCGAAATAATAATAGCAGCTGGCAGAGTGGACAGTGTTTGAGGCTCCTGGAAGGCAGAAGCATTATCAGGCACCAATATTCAGGCAGCTACATGTGGTGTGGTACAATTGTTGGGGAGAGACAACCATGACTGTCCATCACTTATATTCACTAAAACTAATGTCCACAGCAAATGTAGTACTACCAACTCCTTACATTGTAAGTTATTATGAGCAGGACTTTCTCACCTTCTGTTAGAAATGATTCCCCTAAACTGAAAATATATATGTTAACATTTATCTCCCACATTATACATCACAATATAGATAAAGCCTATATAGGGGATGATGTTAAGTCTAACAGCAATAATGCGTAGTCTGCAAGCTACATTACACACAAGGGCAAGTAGAGGGAAGTTATCTTTCTTGCAATTTTAATTAAATTCCTTTTTGGATAGATTGGCTTTGTAGTGTGAGGAGAAATATGAGAACTAATGCTACTGTAGTCTTAGAAAATTCAAAGTCTTCTGAAAAAAAAAAAAAAAGAAACCCAGGTAGAAGTTGTGAGGGTACCGCACAAATAATTACCAGTATTGATGCTGAAACGTGACCAGCGTAAAGGGTGCCAAAACAGACTCAACAGTGAATGTGTTAAAGACAGATAAACTAGGTAAATCCCAAACTAACAGAAGGATAAGTAAATCGCCTTACTAAATTATAATTGATCTCCGGTGAACTGTATCAATGTTAATACATCTTTTTATATTAATGAGTACTAAGGGCTATATCTAGGGGTTTGCCAGAATGGCACTCACTAGGGGGGCTGGCCCAGGGGGGGCAACACTTGGCTCACCCTGCCAACCCTTAGGGAGCCCTTCTGCTACAAGATGACCCATTCTAAACCTTTATTATTATTCGTTACATTGAGCTTCATCATTTGCTCTGTTAAGCGGTTTCTGGATTCTTGACAGAGGGAGGGAATGGAGTCTTTCAAGTTTAGTGTTGGGCAGCAGCCTCTGTATCTGATTAGGCAGGTCCGGTGGCTGTAGTCAGACAGCACATCATAGGGTGGTCGGGACTGGTCAGTGATAATGGAAGTGACATCGGTGTTAAAGATTAATGAAGTGAGGAGTCCAGAGCTTGCTACCTGCTATGGGCACTTTGGGGGTGAGCTTCCTTACTGACTTTTTTGCACAGGTATTGTTAGTGCAGTGAAAACTCATATCGTTCTGACATCTGTTTTCCTAGGTGGAGGGGGCATCACCAGGTCATGGAGGGATGTGACTAATGTTTTAAAAGATCCTATTTCAGTCAAAAAACAATACTGTGCATATAGTATGTTGCTTGGAGCTGATGGACTCCACAAGGTAATGCCCCCTTTTTTTTATCCTGATTCAGGTCATGTTCCCTCTACACTCTAGCTCAAGTCATGCCCTCATTGAATCCTCTATATTACTTGCCCCTCGGCACCCCCCCCCCTCTTCTCCCCCTTATCCTACTACAATTCTCCTGTCTCCTCTCTTTCCCATTCTTCTTTCCCAACACCCATACCCTCCAGTCAATGTTACTGCACAGTCTCATCCTCCTCAATTTTCTCTAAGGACCACTAAGTCCATTGTCCCACCGAAATGGGTATGAAATACCGCCGGCCGCATGGCCGGTGGTTCGATTCCCGTCAGCGGCAGGCCGACATCAGCAGAGTTCCGAGCAGCGGAAGCCCGACAGCACTGGAAATCCCGATCGTGGATAGGTGAGTATCTACTAACCTAACCCCCCTCTAAGTGCCTAACCCTAACCACCCCCTTCCCCGCTGCCTAAACCTAAGTCCCCCGGGGGGGTGCCTAACCCTAACCCTCCCTCCCCCTAGCCTAGCCCTAACCCTAACCCTCCCGGGGGGGTGCCTAACCCCAAGTCCCCCCCCCGGGAGCCCTAAACCTAACCCTCCCCCCCCCGCGGCTGTCCGCTCGCAGTGCCCCGGCATCACTACGATCGGGATGCCGGGCACCGATCTCCCGGCGTCGGGGAAATGCGGGCATCTACATCTAGACGCCCGGCATTTCACCCTTGCCGGGATATGACAGTCGGGAAGCCGGCTGCCGGTATTTAGGCAGTCGGCTTCCCGATTGCTTCCCATCCCACCACCCCAATGTATCTTACCCCTCCTTCTGCATTTGAACTTTGTAAGGGCAGGGCTTCATTAATATGCCCTTTACAGCATGGATGGCCAAGATATAAGCAAAAATGATTGGGGGGGGGGGGGGTGTTCTCTACTTTGACAGTGGCGCCTGGGCCCCTAGGTACTGTACAGCCCAGAGAGTACAGGCTAATATGAATTGAAGTTCTTGAGAAAACTGCTTGTGGTATTATTTTCAGGCTAAAAATCAACAAAATGTAAACAATTCCCCCATATTGTCAAATCACATATTCTTGGATTTATTGATCTTGCATGAGTCAGAAGAATTGTTATGGTTGTCTAAATAACCATAGTAATCTACTTTGTTATAGTATTTGTGGTCGCAATGTATCCTTCTTCAGCCTAGAGGTAGATGTACAGGAAATCTATATGCAGAGCTGTAACTAGACTTCTTGGTGCCCTGGGCCAGAAAGAACATCCCCCCACCCTCCACCATCATTTCTCAAATAGGGACACAAGATGTGCACCTGAAAAAGGGGTGTGGCCTCATGATTGTGGGGCAGATAGATCCATGTGTGAGGTGTCTGACTGCCTGTGAGAGGTGATGGGTTTCAGTCCTGGGTGCGACAGTATTTTGAAATGTGTGTTTTAAATTAAAGAGGCTGTGACTAAAGGTGCTTGGGTAGGTGGCTCGAGCAGCGCCCCCTGCCCTGTGGTGTCCTGTGCCGTGGCACATGTTGCACAACCCTAGTTACGGCCCTGTCTATATCTATGGGGTGGCAAGTTATAGTGAATCTCAAATAATATACATTAGAATTAAACTATTCCAAGAAATGTGAAATAGACATCCCATCCCAAATTAAAAAAACAAAAACAAATCATCCATGTATCTGCCAAGGCGAACACCAGATATATTGTCATTCAAACTGGCCCATATATTTAAGTTTGTGAAAATAGGAGCAAACCTAGTGCCTAATGGCAGTACTGGGTGTTTGTAGATCAAGCAAATTCAAAAGCTGTAATAATACGCTCACGTTGTGCCTCTCTAAGGGCCTGATTCAGAGATGCACGCGGCCGCGCCTTTTGCCACAGGAGCTTCTGCATCTTTATGATAATGACGCGACCAATGATCTTTCTACTGAGACGCACAATAGCTGCAGTGCTAATACGTCTTGGTGCGTCCTTAGAAACACCATTGAAGCTTGCACCAGCCCTGTGGCAGGTACAATTTCTCCGTCTGAACATGGCGTCCTGTGTCTGCGTACGAAGTCGCTGTCAGTTACACAAACGCATTTGCCTAACCATCCCCCTGTTCCCTCCCAGAAAAGCCCACTAAAATCCAGGGCTCGTTTCCAAATTCACTCCGTCTCTCCCGGCAGTAACCATCAGGACACAAAGTGCCTTTCATCCCTATAACATTTTACTGTCTGTGTGTCAGGTTCGGGTTGGATATTAATAATTCTTTTTTTTTTTTAATTATTGTTATTCAACTGTCCACATGCTTCCAACACACAGGCTTCCATATATTTTTGTTCATTTAGATCTTTTTTATAAAAAAAAAAAATATGCCTCTTCCGACACAATGTTCAGACATACTGGTTTAATGCAATGTTGCCAGCTTGGATGATGGGGAGAATTTAGAAGCTTTATTTAAAATGGACATGGTGTCCAAAACATTACATGTATTTGGCGATATTAGGGAGGCCATAAAAAAGAGCCATTGCTCAATGCTGGAAACACCTGATTTCAATATAATCATAACTAACATTCAAGTTGCTTTTGTAATGGAAACATGGGCCTTCCATACCCTACTTTTGCTTCTTCACCATTAACGAAATGGTTTAAGTGACAATGGCATAAATGTGACAGATGGGGAAGGAGCCAGACTATTACTAACACTTCCAACCACACCACTGACTACTACAGTACCAGATCTCTCTGCTCAGCCTTGATGCCCCAATTTGCTGTTATAATTGTCTATTATGATTCTTGTTGTTGTGGATTGTGGTGATTTTTTTTTGGAAACTACACTAACAATGATAAAAAAAATAAATTAATATCTGGCACGTGGTTATCCGAAATAAAGTAATATTGCTAGAACAGATTGAGCAGGATCATCAAAAATCTCTATTGTTTTGTCATCACCATTATACGGATATTATGATAACACTAGGCTGAATTGATCATGGTCATCATAAATCTGCACGGTAGTGTCATCGCCCACTCTGCTATTCTTTGAACAGTTTGCAAAAAAAAGAAAAACTAACTACTTTTATCAAAAGTTTTACTGTCAAATTTGGAAACTAAGGGCACGATTCTATTCAACGCGATGTAAATAGCGCCGGAGTGAGCTCCCGGAGCTATTCAATACACCGCGCTGGCAAGTCCGACTAATGATTTCTTCTCTCATCCCTCCGGGGATGAGAGAAGAAATCCGACAAAAGTCCCAGCGTGAGGCTGTTTTCTGCCCCTCGCGCCTGGAAAACAGCCTCGCGCCGGGAAGTTAGGTCGGGGAATGCCCGTTATCGCGCCTAAACACCCTGTTTAAGGCGCGAGAACGAGCCTTCCCTGACCTAACATCCTGATAAATTGAATAACTCCGGGAGCTATCTAACGGCGCTATTTACATCGCGTTGAATAGAATCGTGCCCTAAGAGTCATTAACCCTTTCACTGCTGAGGATTTTCTCACCACTGTGCGAAGACCAAATTTCGATGTTAGTGCTCGTCACATTCCAACATCAATATTGCAGTTTTTTTAATTCAGTAACCACACAAATACCTTGTCTTTTTGCGTATTCCAACAAGTTAAAAATAAAACCAAAGTGGCAATAAAAGTTTTTTTGTTTTTTTTTATTGAAATTTCAAAACAGGAATAATTTTTTTTTCACCACCACATACAGAAACTTGTTTTGACATTAACCCACCTTTACAAAATAGCAAAAGCAGGTATGAATATGCTTTTTGATAATTAAATTTTTCCGGTCTACTGTCTCTTAATTTAGACTATTACTATATGTAAAAATAATATGGTAGCTCAACTAGGCCTAGTATTTTTTAAAACCGATAACCTACCGCATTCAATGAGGGGACCACTTTTATTTGATGGAGGAGAAATTTAGTTCCCCCCTAACTGAACGAGTGGGGGAGATAGAGGGACTTCTCTCCTCCCAAGTTTTCCTTTTTTTTTTTATACATTCTGACTGGTGGGAAAGGTAAAAACAAAAGTTTTTTTAAGCCCCTCTCACAGCAGGTGAAGAGTCCCACTTGTCTGTCGCAGTTTTAGTGTACATGCGGGTGACAAGTGGGGCTCTGCAGCAAAGGGGTTAAAGAAAAACACTTTGCAGATCACAATCATATGCAGAAGGTGTAGAAAAATATACAAATAATATACTTGTGTTGTAGTCCATCTTAAAATAATGGATCGTGTGATACACGGCACATACTTCTCCAAGAACAGCAGCAGCTTAGGCAAGCTGGGATCAATTGCTGATGATTTGTCTAAACAATATGTCATGGTATCATGACTCCCTGTGAAAAGAAAGAAATATTAGAACACTACAAATAATTGTAAGATACACAATATCATTATACATCACATCTATAATTGTATTTTTTATTATTATTCTGAAGTTTAAACAAATGAACATTTTCAAACTGCAAGTACTTATACACTCAATTCAATCTGTGCCATGTAATATATAGGGCCCCATTTATACACAAACGAACATACCAGCGGCAATTTTCATTTAGCATCACTCTGATACAAACAAAAAATGCCACTAGTATTTATTAATACTTACCCCCTCCAGCGAGGTCCCGCGAAGTCCTCATCCTGGTCCTCGGCTGGGCTGCTGGCAGCCTAACGCTACCAGTAATGGGGCTCCAGTGTTATGCGTATGCGCGACGGTTCACCTGCGCATGTGCATGACACGGGGACCCGGCAGTACCTGGAAGGCTTCGCTGAAGCCGGAAAAGCAGCGCTGGGTCTCCATTGCCGGCAATGGGGACCGCATGCTCTCGCCATCTAAAAGATGGCGAGAGCGGTGCTGTGAAAACAGCGGTGATCTTAGATTACCGCTTTTTATTAAATGTAGAAAGGTGGCATAACCCCCTTTAGCGAGCGCTATAGGGGTTATGTTTCGTTAGTAAATGGAGCCCGATGTCAGAATGTTATTGTCCTGTGTATTTAATAGTAAAGAATATGGAAAACAATATAGGGCTGAAAATGTCTGACAGTAACTAGAAGAGGAAACTTGTCTGTTGCACATTTAATGCCTAAGGTGAAACGTGCACTGAACCACAGCAACCAATGAGCAGTTTGCTTTTAACGGTCTGTCTACATTAGACAATGAATGACAGTGTCCGCTATGGTTTGTCAACATTTTCATCTAATACAACTCTAGGTAAATAGCCCTAATGAGGGTGCCAACATTGCTCAAAAGGTGCAAGTCCGCATACATTCATAGCAACCAATCATACATTTGTTTAACTTTCATAGACAGATGAAAGGTTATTACTGATTGGTTGCCAAAGTTTCATTCAGCTCTGCACAATTAACAAATGTCAATGTAAACAAAATCATTAAATTAGGACAATTAACTATATATTATCTTCAGCAAAGTAGGAGTACAAAGTATACCTAATAAGAAGGAATATTAAAAATTGCCTTGAAAATCAGGGACTGTTTCTAGTAAATAAGAGACCTGCTACAGCTATGTAATTACTATTTTGTTCCACAGACAAAAGGTTCCATTTTCCCAATATAATTAGTTCCAGGGGTTTTCATTTGTGCATTTTTACATGTTTTATGAGTGGATGGATGAGATTGTAGGGGGTATATTTGCTAAAGTGTGGGTTTTTAGAAGTGGGGATGTTGCCCATAACAACCAACCAATCAGATTCTACTTACCATTTATCTAGTACCTTCTGGAAGATAATAAGTAGAATCTGATTGGTTGTTATGGGCAACATATCCACATCTAAAAACCCGCACTTTAGTAAATATACCCTTAGATGTGGAAGGCCAATCACATCACCCAGCTGCTGAGAATGTTGGGTGGTGAGCGAGCAGGTTCATGATTGCCTGTAACAGGCATGCTATACACAGCCCAGGGGAACATGACAGTGACCACTACTTTATATGCCATGGTGCTTACAATATTGCGAGGCATGTATCTGGATGGTAAAACAATATAGAAAATAGTACCTGGAATTGATAAGTTGTACAAGGGGATATCCCACAATTTCTCACACAGCTGTGACATCCACTGAGCGTTCCCTCCCTCATCATTATCACATTTCTGCAAATGTTTTTCCATCTTGTAACTGTGATGACCACTGCAATAACAGAAACATAGGATTTACTTGGCACTTATTTTAGTGGTTAGTGCTGGCATGATTGGGGGAATTCATTTCATAGTGTTGTTTTGCTGTACGTTACTGCTATGTCTGGGAGGCCGCAATACCAGTACAAGTCTTTACTCATTTTCCCTATGCACCTCTATGGGGTGCCAGGGAATATTAACAAAGATACTGGTCATGAAGTAACTTGGCTTGTCATTTCCAGAGTCAATTTTCAGTAACGCTATGAATTTAATTTCCACCGACATATGTTTTATACCAGTCATTTGCTAGAAATATAAATGTACAGCGACAGTGCAGTCTAGGCAAGTACCAATATACAGAATAATACACCCAGGGCCTTGGGATGAATCTATGAAAAAATTATTCTATAAAGTGATCCCACTTGACTGAACCAATCAGCTGTTCACAGGCTGCAAACCAGAAGTAAAATAATTAAATGACATTTTTTTATATGCTCTTAATCAGGCCCCATATGCTTCGTATATTACAATTACTACTTAAAAAAAAATAATTATATTTCAAACATTGCTTATCATTAACAAACAGAAAATACAAAGATATTTTTAAATAGATTCCCTAGGAACAATGTGCAATAACGTCACTCCAACAGGAGGAGAATGGACTTCTGGGTACTGCCATACACTCAATTAACCTGCTGGATTAAGGTTCCAAGATTGTGCAGACATAAGCCTCTTCAGACCTTATTGTTGTGCAGGATAGGCTTTGTTGGTCAGCATGTAATCGGTTATAGAGACAATCACATTTAAACAGAGAAAATTATTAAGATTTTGTTAGACAAAGGTCTGCACATGCACAGTACAGATCCTGCACAGATAAACAACCATCAAAGATGTACGTAGACCATTGGCTTTGCAACATCTCTGCATTAATTCCCAATATTCTAGAACAGACATGGCAAACATGCGGCCCGCGGGCCGCGGCCCACACACCTTCCACGATCGGAGCTCAGCTCTGATCGGGCAGAGTTTACTTTATTTAAAGCTGGCAACGCTGGTTTCTGTAGCGATCAGAAGCCTAAAGAGGAATTTAAGATAAAAGATTTTATGACTTGTAATAGCACTAACTGTATTTATTTAATTGAATGTAGCTGTGGCCTACAATATATAGGCAAGACTAAGACGAGACAGAGATAGGTGGTCGGAACATTTGTGCAATATTAGAAAAGGTTTCGATAAACACTCAGTATCACAGCATTTTAAAAATATTCATAATTGCTCAGTATCTAATATTAAATCGATGGTAGGGAAAAAAAAAATTAATGGTAACTGGAGGATTAAGGGTTTTGAAAAAGCGCTGGCTCAGGCCGAAATGAAATCTATTTATGATTTTAAAACGCTAGAACCCAAAGGACTTAATAATGAATTTGAAATTAAGTGGTTCTTCTAATTTTTAATGTCTTTTTTAGAATATCTTTTTTAGAATTTTTCATTGTCATTACCATGTATATATGTTTATAATTTTTCGTGTCCTTAAACTATGTCCCTATGTTTTATATATGCGCTGCTATGTATAGGTTTTTATATATGAGCACTTTATCATTTGATTACTTGAGTACTGTAATAGTTGTAGGAACATGGTTCCAAAGGAACTACATGATATCATTTGTGTTCCCCATGGGGAACGCCTGGTCGATGGACTTGGTTGGCCACGCGTTATCTAGCCGGAAGCGGTAGTATGTCATTTTCATAGGGGAGTCGCAGGCCATCTCTATTTGACCACGTGGTGTCTGGTAGGAAGTGCGCCTTAGTGAATTTGACCAGCTAGTCACGCCAGCCACGTGATGACCCGCCGGAAGTGGATCGCGATGTGCGGTCACGTCGGGGTGATGATTAGCGCTCAGGGTGAAAACTGGCTGGCTATAGATAAGCCGGGCACGTGGCGCTCTACCAGAGGTAAATTTGAGTTACTTCCGGGTAGTGGATCAGCCGGTCAGTGTGACGTAAGGTCACATCCGGTATACACAATTGATGGCCATTAGCACACAGCTGATGGGATAATTGCCTCTCAATTATGGAAGGGGCGTGTTTAAAGGTATTTAAAGCCGGCAAGTTCATCACACAGTTACACTTTGACAAAGGCAATTAGCCGAAACGCGTTAGTGTGATTTCAAGGACCGTGGCCTGTTTGGGGACTGCATCAGATCTAAGAGGTATCATATGGTTGTGGACTTCTATCCAGATTGGAAGTCCATTGGGTATATGCTGTTATCACCTGCCTTGGTCTGAAGGCCCCCTCTGGTACATGAGCATTTTTATGTGTATTTGTGTCATAATAAAGTTTGTTAAGATTTTACACTATGGGATATCCCTGTGCTTAAATTCTTTTGAGGGTCAACGCCTATCCACGCAGAATCTCGATCTAAGAGAATTCATTTGATTGGGAATTTCAAGGAGAAACATATATTTCAAGTCCTAGATGAGGAAAAAGTGGAAGATAGACATTAACATTGGATTGAAGAATTTGGATACATATGGACCGTGTGATGTGATTATAGTGAACATTTATTCACATATTTATACCCTAGAGGAGCTTGCTCTTGGCACTTTTTGTTCATTTGATTTGTGTATTATTGTGGTGGGGACCACATTTGTGGCTTAAGCAGCATTTTCCAGAGTTTGGAGCGCAGTTTTTTACTTTTTAGTTTCACTTCAGAGGCCAGCGTTCCCAGTGATGCATGACGTCACCCGCGATGAGAGGAGCCTGCGCCTGCCGCTTTGGATCTAATTAGATCCTGTCAGTGTCTACACAGGACGGTGGGAGTGAAGACGAAGTGGACTGGAGTGGAGCCCAGTGGCCATCGTGAAGAAAGGCAAATCCTGCACAGGTGAGTGTTGCCTGTTCGATACTGGGAGGGGGCACAGCATAAGGGGCATTACTGGGGGCACAACATAAGGAGCTCTGCATAAGGGGCATTACTGGGGGCTCTGCATAAGGGTCACTACTAAGGACATTACTGGGGGCTCTGCATAAAGGGCATTACTGGGGGCACTGCATAATGGGCACACATTTATGGGGCATTGCATAAGGGGCACTGCTTTGGTTTTTATTAATAATAAACCTTTCAAATTTGCAAATAAGACTTTTTTGTTGCGGCCCACACTCAGACCTTGAATATTCGGCCCAATTGGCATTTTGAGTTTGACATGCCTGATCTAGAACAACCTGTCTTGGATTGAGGAGATCAAACTGAAATGAAAGTCTGTTAAATGTTGCATAGTTTCAAGTACATGTTCTGACATGTTGCATGTTTTATTGTTTTTATTAAATAAATGTGGTGGATGATAATGTGATGTTGCTTAGCTTATCTTTTCACATCATTGGTAAATGTTGAAGTATTTTTAAATTATAACACAAAATCAACTACATTGCAAAATGTATGTAGACACCCGCCCATCACATCCAAGAGGCTCATTCCAATACTAAGGGCATTAATATAGATTTGGTCCTTTTTTGGGGGGCTATAACAGCCTCCACTCTTCTCAGAAGGCTTTACATTAGATTTTGAAACATGGCTGTAGAGATTCGCATCCATGCAGCCACAAGAGAATTAGATGAGGTCAGTGCTCTGTGCAAGCCAATCAAATTCTTCAACACCAAACTGAGAACAGACTGCTATGCACTACAGCACTCTGCGATCCTGTTCTGTAATCTTGTGTAGCCTACAGCTTTGCAGCTGAGTTGATGTTGCCCCTGGGCATTTCCACTTCACTATACAAGAGCAGGAGAGATCTAGCAGGGCAGATATTTCACAATTGGACTTATTGAAAACTCTGCAATTCTATTGCAACTATTTGGACTATGGATACTACATGGCTGTATGCATCTATTAGCAATGGGTATGGCTGAAATTGCCAAGCACACTAATTAGAAGAAGGAGTGTCCACATATTCCAGCAATGTAGTGTAGTGTATTTCTAGAAATACGGGTAAATCAAGGTTACTTAATGATGCACCATCGATTGTAGGGTTTGTAATACCTAATGGGCAAGTAGATTCCTTGGACCTGATACTGAGTTGGGTGCAAGCCAATGTAGGACGCAGTTGTAATTAAGACTCACCGGGGTAAATTTACTAAGGTGGGAGTTATAGAAGATATTACCTGGAATCTGGTTGCTATGGGCAACATCACTTCTTAATAGAAGGTGCTAGATGAATGAGAAGTAGAATCTGATTGGTTGCTATTGGCAACATCACTTCTTAAATAGAATTCCCATCTTAGTAAATTTACCCCAGTGTCTCAGAAATTTCTTCAAAGTTGGGTGTTCCTGGGCGGTGGCTATGTGGACGCATGGAGATGGGTCGTGTTATGGGGCTGTCACTGAAGTGTTTGCGAACTCAGACGCATTATATCTCACATTGGGTGCCATATTCTTATGGAAAACCTGCACCTAGCATGGGGCTGGAGCAAGTTTCATGGTGTGCCTGATGGTTGCGTCTAACACACCAATCGGTATTTGAGTGCCTAAAGAAGCTCATAGCGGGCAGCTCAGTCCTTGCACATGCAGACGCACGGTTGTACTCCAGGAAAGGCTTTTGGCACAATTTGCATAAAGTCACTGAAGCAATACAGGCAAAAGATACACAGATGCTGCAGCGTCAGATTCAGAATCAGGCCCGTATATGTTCATGTTCAATGTTGTAAGTTATACCTTCAATAAACACATAAATGAGCTGGTAACCACACTCCTTCAGTTCTAAAGTTTTTACAGGACCTGGAAAGTGCACATTACAGTTATAGGTTATCAGAGGACAGAAATACATTTAGTTTTCTGGTACTGGTCATATTCAAGCAACATTTTATATGGTAAATTCACATTTTATACTTCCAGTACACATCCCTAAAGAAAAGAACAAAAAATGAAACAAGAAAATAGACAAAGACCATGTTGCACTAATCTAAGGGGTAAATTTACCAAAGGTCGGTTTTGAGTTTTTGATCAATTTTAGTCAATTTTGCAAAGTGACCAAAACCGCATATTTCCTAAAGGCGAAACCGACAAAAAACCTGACTTCAGAACATCGGGCAGCAATCAACACTTTTACATAGACGCCTATAGAAACCAGAGATTTAATAACAGTCGGTTTGAAAAACGATCAAAAACCAATGGCCAAAGCACTGTATAGATCAGCATGAACTGTGCAGATTTTTTAGGTGTTAAATGTAAAGAAATAGTTAAAAGCTTTTTAAAATTGCGTGGCATATCCACCAAAAACCATATCCAGCCCCAAACCACTCAACCTGGTCCCATATAGGAAAATAGTGTGTGGTTCCCCTTATTTTCCTATAACCAGCATTGGGCTGAACCAGCTGGGGGCTTACGTTATAGCAGGGAGACACACAGCGTAGGGTCCCCCTTCTATAATGTAAACCAGCTCCAAACTGGTCAGCCCAGGACTGGAATTCCTCAAAAAGTGGGTGTCACAAATCCGGTACTTAGACCCTCTTGCCCTACTCGGGGCTGCCAATTTACTGGCTGGCGCATGTCAGGATTCTCCTATAGCTGTGATCAGGCACAGTAAGCTCGCTGCCATCTTTATAAAAGGAAACTAAGCAGCTGATTCAAATGGAGGGTGTCAGCCTCCTGGTATAAATTGTACACACAAAGAAAAAGGAAGGTGAACAGCGCTGAGAAACTAATGATTCTAATCACAGTGATAGATAAATTAAATAAAACACAAATAATAAAACCCATCTCCTAGCACATGGTATAAAGAGGGGTGTAAAACACATAAGAATGGCTCTGAGCAGCTTGGCAGAATGAAAATTAAATAAACATTTAATTTTCGTTCAGCCAACCTGCTCAGAGCCATTCTTATGTGTTTTACACCCCTCTTTATACCATGTACTAGGAGATGGGTTTTACCATTTGTGTTTTATTTCATTTATCTATCATTGTGATTAGATTCATTAGTTTCTCAGCGCTGTTCACCTTCCTTTTTCGCTGCCATCTTGCCTGAAGTCAGCTGAGTAGTTTAAGCCATATATAGAGTCTCTACGCTGCACATTGCTTTCACATCCAGTCCTGTGCTAGAGCTTCCTATTTAAAAGTGCTCTCTGCCACCTGTCCATTGCCAGTATAAGAAGTCTGCTAGGACTCCTGATCTACTGTGACAGAAGCAGTTCTTAGTTCCTGAGCTCCAGCATCTGTACCAGTTCTCTCAGGGCCTGATTCAGAGCCGCTCGTAAGCGGCTGCTCGTTTGCTCTGAGCGATTTGCCCAACTGCGCATGCGTACGGATCGTTATACGCATGCACGAACCAGTCAGTGCGGTCGAAATTCATGTGCTCGCAAAATAGCGAATGCCTGATAATTTGAGTGACAGAAAGAGGCGTATGTGGGTGGTAACAGGGGAAGGTGCTTGAAAACGGGGAGTGGAGATCCGATCGCAGGCGTGCTTAAAGGTCAAAACGGGCGTTTTATGGGTGTGCATAATTAAAACAGCAGCGTCATTGAGCACGTCACTGGGTTATTTTATAGCCAGAACTGCTCGCAAAATTGTGGTAGCAAAAACCAACCACAAGAATAGCGAGCAGCTCATACCCTGGTCGATGTACTCGATTAATCTAATAAATAGCGGACATGACGTAGGATGCGAGCGGCCAGGGGGCGTAGTTTCCCAAAAAACGACCGCAAGTTTTGTTCGCTCGTTCAGACCTAGAGGCGTGAACAGACCGCAAAGAGCGAACGGTTCATTTGAATAGCCACCCCTTTTTTGTGAACGAACGACCGCAAATAGCGACCGGCTCTGAATCAGGCCCTCAGTTGTTTCACCTGAGTGATCCATTCCAGTGGATTCAGCCTGTCATCAGCACTCACCATTCTGCAGCAAAGTGTTACCATCTGCATACTTGTAATACACCAATGTGTTTCTGACTCCTGCAGTAAGATCTTTGAATCATTACAATCTGCTATAACTAGTCTCCTGCATGCAGTCTCATTTATCAGATATGTTCAAGTTCTACTAGCTGCCATTACAGACCCACATGTTCTACTGTGTTACGGACTGATTCATCTGTACTCATAAGCACTCATTTGTACGGTATGTAGTTAGGAAGCAGACGGTCGAAATGCCGACCGCCGGCTACCCAACTGTCGAAATCCCGATGCCTGTCATTATCCCTACGCCGGTAACCCAACGCCTGCCATACCGAACGAAGGTAAGCTGGGCTACGGGCGTGGACAGCCGTTGGGGGCTAGGGGCTCCCGGGGGGGGACTTCGGGTTAGGCTAGGGGAAGGGGGGGGTTAGGATTAGGTACCCCAGAGGGGAGGTTAGGGTTAGGCACCCCCCCGGGAGGGTTAGGTTTAGGCTACGGGGCAGGGGGTTAGGTTTAGGCACTTACAGGGGAGAGAGGTTAGGGTTAGGCACTAGGGGAGGGGAAGAGAAGATTAGAAATAGTTAATTTACTTACCTTGTCGGGATCTTCACTACCGGTCTTCTGGCGTCGGGATTTGAACCGCCTGACTTCGGTCCAGCAATAAATCATACTGATCCCCATCTGTACTAGGTTGTTCAATTATAGCCACCACAGCCAGATAGAGTGTAAATCTAATTTTTAAAGTATGCTATTTTCCATATAGGTAGGTTTGTCATATCATACCTTTAATTCGGGACACATGAATTACACAGGTTCTGTGGCTGGCTGACTTCATGGGCAAAATGTAATAGGGTGAGAGTTTAGAAAATGTGAGAGTTTGGCAGTAATCTCTCACACTATTACATTGGTCGAGTTTTATCTTCAAAATGGGAAAACATCTGGATAAGAGTTTAAATTGTGAGTTTTTTTAGTGTAAAAAACATGTGAGTTTGCACATTCCCGGACTCTATTACATTGGCCAAGTTTAAAAAGTTTTAGAGTTTACCGCTAAACTCTAACATTTTCTAAACTCTCAGCCCATTACATTTCGCCACAGTCTCCATTTCACCTGGTTTTACTCAGCCACAGAACCTGTGTAATTCATATGTGTCCCGAATTAAAGGGATGATATAGCAAGCTGAATGCTATGGCAAGCTGAAAGGGTGAATGATACTTCAACTCATTCAGTATTCCCTATATCTACTAGATATAGGGAATACTGAATGAGTTGAAGTATCATTCACCCTCCTAGTTTTATTCATTCTAGGGTAGCCTGTCCTGCCCTGCGGCTTCAGTTCTGGGTACTCTACAAATTCAGAATCTAACAGTGGGGACCCCAAAAATAAAATGTGGTCCCCCTCCCGAGGAACAACCCTGGTGGCAGTGAGTGTGGGGTTAATCGTGAAATAATAGATATTGTTCTTTACAGGTCGAGCTTTTAGCTTTGCGGCTCCAAATCTATGGAACTCACAAACTTGCACAGGTCTAGAAGCCGACACTCTGGAGTCTTTCAAAAACAGACTCACCTGTTTACTCCAGCAATTCCTTAATTTCCTAATTTCCCTTTTTAGTCCCAAAAAAAAAAAAAGTAGAAGCCAAATGCTTTGTTCTCTTTTCTGTTAATCTTAATTTGGATCTGTTATTTAAATACAAATGTAAAACACTTTTTGAGCCATACTGGGAGAAAAGTGCTATATACTGTAAATAGAATTGTATTATTATTACGTTATCAGTTATATAGAACCAAAATTACTACTGTACAGTCAATGCAAATTTGATACTTTTCCATCTTTTTTCATTAAGAATGTTGTGCAATAAAAGTACAATACAATTATAATACTGTATAGACTTACAAGAATTACATGCAGAGCTTGCAGTAGATCGTTGCTGCACTAAGGACAGAGGATGTCATTCTGTGTTTATTATGAAAGCAATGTACAATGGAATGTGATATAACTGGATTGTAGCAATACAATATAATTTCAAAGTCGAATGCTTATACAGGTGCAATGATAAATATGACAATAGTACAGATTAACATGCAGGAGATTTGGGGCATATTCATGTAAGCGTTATTCTTACTCTAAAATTTAAACCACTAGGTAGTGACTGATTATATTTTCACAGGCTATAAACTTATTTAAAAGTGAATATTCTTCAACAGCACAGTAACAAAAAATAACAGTAATACAAAAAATAGTGGTTGCTCATATCAGCTTTTTGGTTTTTCACAGGTGCTTGTAAAAGGAGGAATTTACTCTGTACTACAGAAAAAGAAGAAAAAAAAAAAAAAAGTTTCCCTCAAGCACAGCAGCAAAAAGGCTAGAATACTACACGGGCATATTTAGAGGAGCGGGACTGTGTTCACTCACCATCCGGGGTCCCCTCCTCTCTCTCCCGCTGCCGTGGCATACTGACCAGTTTCAGTAGACTCCGGGCACTAGTCTGTGCCCGGAGTCTACTGCGCATGACGCTGTGAAAGTGGCCACTACGGCTATTTTCCATGAGTTCTGTGTAGCGCCTCTCCAGCCGACGTGGGACATTGGAGAGGTATTAGAAAGTATGGGTGCAGGGTGTGCAGCGTGGGCCCCCCTGGACCCAGGGGCCCGTGTGTCCTGCACACCCTGCACCCATTATAGATGCGCCCCTGATACTACATGATAATGGAAATCCAGAGGTCTTTGTTGCATATATTTGCAAATATATGATTAAGCGCCAGGCCATGTACAGGGCTCCCTTGTAATGGTGTCCTTATCGCTACATAAAAATCGCACCCTCTCTGGGTCATGATTGTTGTGCCACATAACAGCAAACAGGGGTGTAGCGAGGGCGAAGCCAGTGGAGATTATGCTTCAGAACCTGTTGGGAGTGCCAGCAGTGCCGTTTCCCTGCCACAGTCGCATGCCTTCTCTGCTCCTCTGGCAGGCCAGTCTATTAATGCATAATGATCTCGGCCGACCCGTACTGTGTATGAGACAGACTACAGTGAGGAGCCGGGCTGTGTCTGTGACAGCCGACATCACATGTGGTTTCTGCACCCCAGAAAGCCTTGCAATTGGCATTCTGGAGGCGCGGTTTTCAGCACTGCAAAAGTGTTTAGGGGGGAACCGAAGTTCCCTTCTATAAGCATTGGAACACCGGCCAAAGGCACTCAGAGTGGGCTAATGTGTGATCATCAGCCCCTCTGAGTGCTGGTTCCTGCTCAGCGGGGACTGACTGACCAGTCCACTCTGAGCTGCCTGTCACACCCTCTGCTGTGTATACATGGGCTGGGTGGAGAACAAAGGCGTATCTATAATGGGTGCAGGGTGTGCGGGGAACACGGGCCCCTGGGTCCAGGGGGGCACTACACCGCACACCCTGCACCCATAAGGTTACTTACCTCTCCAGAGTCCCACGTCGGCACAGGGGTCCAGCGCTGTAAAACGACAGGAAAATGGCCGTGGCAGCCATTTTCCCGTTGTTTGTGCATGCGTAGTACAGGTAAAATGGCCGCCGTGGCCATTTTCCCGGTGACCTATGCATACACTGTGCACTAGTGTGCCCAGAGTCTATAGAGTCTATAACTCCGGCGCTGGCCGCGCACAGCTCAGTGCACTGCCGGCTGCCGGGCGGAGAGGAGGGGGCCCGTTTCAGAGACTGCACACGGGCCCCCTCCTCTCTAGAAACGCCCCTGATGGGGGGAGCATGGTGGCTTGAGGAGGAAGGGGGCACATTGGGGGATCTGTAATCAATGAAGGGGAGGTTATGTCACCAAGGCAAATGGTCCCTGGGGTGGGGGGTGGAGTTATATTACTGGGGAATACAGAAATAAGCCACAGGGGTGGGAACAGATATCATTACAGGGGGTTAATTATTAAAGGAAATTCTATAAAAAAAAAAAAAATGCTCAAGGATTGGGGGATAATGCAGAAAAGGCAGTCTAGAGAGACACACCCACAGGGTGGCAGCAAACACCTATTGGGGGGGGGGGGTGCCATGGCTCCATGCTACACCTCTGACAGCACATACATAAATATATTTAAGTTGAGTGCCAACTCACCTAGGAGGTACCCCAGAAACCTCCATCCAAATAGCACTACAGGAGCCTGCACATCATCCCAATGCTGGTCCCACCCATGCCTCTCAGAACAGCAATAAAAAATAGTGGTTGCTCATAAAAAACAACAATGCTGAAGACATACTATAAAAAAATATTTATTTTTATGAAAAATTAGATGAGATGCTACCTAGGCTTCATCTACATACAGCAATACATACTGTAATATAGTTACGTCTGTAGTTACATCTCATGGATCTTCTTGAAACCTTAGCTCAAGCCCCACTTCTATACGGACATTACACACACTCACCAGCAGTGATCTCTCTGCCCCACTAACTGAGTTAAGAGGAAGCAGGGATAACTCCTTTCTCTGACAAAAAAAAGCCAGAGAAACTGGTTAAATAATTTTGAGTTGGCAACATTCAAAGTACTTTTTTTTATATGAAGAGTACCGGTACTCACATTAACGGACCTCCTGCTTGCTGAAGGTTCTATGACCAAGTAAGTGTCTCCCTGGTCTATAAAGCTGGAACAGAAATGTCCGGTGATACCAGTTTTAGGCAGAAGTGATATCATATACCAGTGATGATGATAAAAGAACTACTTGTTTCTGGGAAAAAAAAAAGTTGCTGATACAGGAAACTGTTGAGTGTCATCGAGTAAAGAAAAGAAATAAAAAAAAAAAAAAAAAAAGCCAATTCCAGCATGTAAAACAAAAAAAGGGAATCACTTCCATACAGCATACTTATGTATTTTACTTGACTCTATAACATTTAGGGCTCTATTTACTACAATCCACATTTAAAATGAGGTTGGAGCACCAGAGGAGCTCAACGGAGCACCAATCACCAGCCCCTGGATCCCTCCAATTGCCCTAAATTTATGTGAAACTAAAATAATGTGAAAAGGGTGTGAAAACATCCTTTCACTTTATTTTAGTAAAAAATAATGTTAATAAGTAGAGCCCTTAGTGAGCTCCAGCCTCCGGCCCTGCCCAGAATATCAAGGTGACAGGTGTCCACTCTGCCCGAAATAAGGATGGCTATCGACCATCGGTGGTTTGCCACTGATGGTTCATATTTTTGCCATCAATGGCAGATGTCCAACGGTTTAGCGCCATCGAAGTCAGACAGTGCAGAGATTTATTTTTTTACCCCGGCGCCCACCTTTTCTGATTGGTCTGTCATCCTCTCCACTCGATTAGAGCCACTGCACACGGCTGTCGGGAGAGGGAGAGAGAGAGACGATATCTCCAACCATCGGTTCCAAACCGACCCAGTACTGCAATCTATCAACATCGGTCTCAAACCAATCAAGTTAATCAATTCATCAACTTCGGACTCATATCAATTTAGTTCTTCAATTCATTATCAGTTATAAACCAATGTTCTCCAAACATCAATTCCAACCCAACTGTCTGCAAACATCAGTTCCAATCCGATCCTACTTCATCAATCCCACATCATCGATTCTATCGCATCAGTTCCAATCCAACCTTGCTTCACCAATTCCATATCATTGATTCCAGTACATCGGTTCCTATCCAATTTTACCATTACAGTTCCTATTCCACTGTCGTCTTTGGGCTCATCACCTCCACTGCATTCTATCTTTCCTCATTGCATGAGGAAGTCCTGGCGCAAGCCACCCAAAATCAATCACACCTGTTCCAACCAACTCCAACCCTCAGGCGTGACAGCGTGTAATTTACAATCAGAGCGGCTGGGCAGCAACTTTCTCTCCCTGCCTCTTAGCTGGCGTCCGCACACTCCATGTAGATGCCCTCTGGCCCTGCTTAATGGCCCATACAATCATGGGGCCCGGGGGAGAGGGGGAGACCGAGACAGAGAGGGAGGGAGGGAGACAGAGAGGGAGGGAGGGAGACAGAGAGGGAGGGAGGGAGACAGAGAGGGAGGGAGGCAGACAGAGAGGGAGGGAGGCAGACAGAGAGGGAGGGAGGGAGACAGAGAGGGAGGGAGGGAGACAGAGAGGGAGGGAGGGAGACAGAGAGGGAGGGAGGGAGACAGAGAGGGAGGGAGGGAGACAGAGAGAGAGAGAGGGAGACAGAGAGAGAGAGAGGGAGACAGAGAGAGAGAGAGGGAGACAGAGAGAGAGAGAGGGAGACAGACAGAGAGAGAGGGAGACAGAGAGAGAGGGAGACAGAGAGAGAGGGAGACAGAGAGAGAGACAGAATGAGATTTATGTGTGTTACAATTAGGTTGGCAGACATAACATTTTTCCAAGTCATCTCTCAAGGAGAGGGAGGCCTAGGATCCAAATTTGTTAGGGAGACCATAACTCTTGTGTTAAGTCTCTGCCCCCATAAAGATCTATAGAGATGGCGACAAGTGCCACTAACCATAAGTAATGAATGATGGGGTAGAATCACCCCATTCTATGGCCATGCTCCCCTGGACGTTTAGCCGGCTCTTGAATAGACCCCAAAGTTATAATGTGTTGTGCAATACATGTGACTCTGCTTTCAGCACACCTCGGACTTGTCCCTAATCGTGGTTCTCAAATGACTTTTCACTCCATTAGAAACTTTGTCATTATTTTGTTGCTGGTTAAGACCTATCTGACGGCACTTTAGATAAATGTGTCATTGTCCAGGAACCACTCATCACATTGTGTATGTCAAACTTGTGAATGACTGCAAGTTCACAACTGCATTTACCGTACCTGATCATGCAGTTACTAGGAGCTCTATATATCAGTCGTGCATTAGTGGAAACATTACAGCAAAACATAATGTAGCTGCAGCGACCGCTCCCCATGCTGAAGAAATATTGAAAACTGAGCCTGTCTGAGAGGTACACCATTAAGTGCAGGGCTGTCCGGTCACTGCCTAAGAGGTTCTATTCGCTGGGTTTGAGAATGGAGGAGCTGAGGAGGGGTGGCCATACTGTGGCTGGCCACCACCCAGATGATGCACATTACTCCTCCTCACCTCCCCATGTATGGGCTGTGCAGCCTATTACAACGATACACTGTATGGAGGTCACTACATTGCTGTGTATACTGTATGGAGAGTTCAGGCTGTGCCGCTTTATATTATGGTCAGGGGCAATTATTGATTTAATTTGGATGCAAATAATATATTTAAATGTTGATATTTGAATTTTGAAACACGTGGACCTGGGCCGCCTATTTTTCTAACTTCGTTCCTTCGCATGCCAAAAGCTGGCAACACCACTGCCTCCCATTGGCGGGTATGACATCTCAAGAGGGTATTACACAGTTGCTTGATAAATTGAGTATATACCACAGTCCCTATAGCAGGCTATGTGTATGCATTTAACTGGCACTCCCGGGGGGACAGTGTTAGGTACTCCCCGAGGAGGGTTAAAATAGGAGATGGGGGTTAGGGTTAGGCACCATGGGGGGGGGGGGGGGAGGGAGGTTACAGTTAGGCAGTCCCTGGGGAGGTTAGGTACCACTAAGGGAGGGTTGGGGGGTGGGGGGGGGGTTTAGGGGAGTTAGAAAGGGAAGGGTTAGGGTACTTTCCAGCCCTAGTTGGGATCTTCAATGTTCGGGCTTCTGGCGTCGGTATTTGGTCCGCTGGGAATAGATCCGGCGGCATTACATACTGAATCCATTAAAAGCTACTAATGTGGGCCATGTCAGATCATAATCTAACTAACTTTCTACTGTATATAATTATGAGGATTAGTTCCCTTCATAAAATACTACAGCCTGTCTAAACATGTTAAGCACATAAACACATTAATAAGAGACAAACTCTTGACTTGCAAGTGCAATTACTGGAATGAATATATAATTCTCCACTTTAGTTCTTCTTTCTTGTAAAAGAAATTTCCCTTAATAGGAACAAATAATATGCCGAGTAAGTTCTGTTTAGTCGATAGAGGAAGTGAAAGCAAGTGCATATATAAATTTTCTCTACTATTTATGGTTGAGCAAATACTATATTTAGGGAGATATATATGCCCCAGGTTCCTAGCTTGTGTCTGGTAGACAGCGAATACCCAGTTTCCACTAAAAACCCTGATCCAACCCGGGACACTGAGAATGCAGAGCAGTCTAGTCAGAATACCGACAGCGGAATCCAGACAGGCAGAATCCCAACATGCATTGGAGTGAATGGTAAGTATTTTGCCTAACCCACCCTTCTCAGTGGCTAACTCTAACCCTCCCCCCTCCTCCCTAATCCTAACCATCCCCCTAGTGCTTAACCCTAATGCCGCTAGGTAACGTTACCCTCCCCGTGCACCTCTATACTTACTTTCGTGATGCAGACGGTCGGGATACTGGTGTCGGGATCCCGACCTGTAGGGATTTCGGCGCCATTAGAACCGTTGGCATCCCATACGCTAGGAAGCCCACTACATCCCCTTGTACCAAGGCCCTGGATTGGTGTGCTATTAATTGGCTGCTGCATGCAAGGTACTGCAAGCTGGTGAGCCCCTCAAAATGTCAGGGGAATACAGTTGATGTAACCTGTATACTTAGTGATACTTAGCATTATGATACATGGTAGTCACTGTGGGATTAGTTCCTTATTTGATGCATGATGCTATATCGGGGAGACATTTTTCCCACTTCTGACGCCATGAAAAACCCAATTTGTTACAGAAGTAAATAACCCAGACCCGTTTGATAATGTTGCTGATACAGTAGCAGTGGGAATGTTCCACGAGTCTGAAGTGTTCCCTTTTTCATGCATGGTTTGGGAGTCAGAGTGACTGAAGTAGAAAACGTTGTTGAACCTGGTGACTGTATGCCTGAACTTGAAGAAAAGAGATCTTTGCTGCAGAACATTTTAAATACCAGACTCTGGTAAAGGCTAGAGAGAATGTAAAAGTGGTTAATGGAACCCCCTGTGGAGCCTGTAGAGGTTGTCATTTCCTCACATGGCAGTATGTCAGGATTTGTTGTATCTAGTCTCCAAGAGAAGATATTTTGGAACAATTGAAAGTCCCTAAGGCATATTGAAGAAAAGGGTTGTACCTGGCTCATGGCCACAAAAACTAACGACATCTAGGGGTAAAAAAAACTCTCAGAGAGAATGTTGTAGTGATTTTTATGGCCAGGGGTCCATAGAGATGTATCAAACTACTGTGCACCCTGCCCAGAGTGTCAGTACCATGCTCCCAGGCCACATTATAGAAGTCAGCTTGTCCCATTACCCATTATTGAGGATCCGTTTGAGAGAATAGCTATGGATTTGGTTGGACCGCTAATAAAGTCTGCCTGGGGTTATTAGTATATTTTAGTGGTAATGGGTTATACTACCAGATTCCCAGGACCAATACCATTGTGCAATACATCAACAAACACAATTTCTAGGGAACTATTACATGTCTTTAGCAGAGTTGATATACCTAACTGATCAGGGTGCCCCATGTATATCACGAATCATGAAGGAGATGTGCCATCTGTTTAAGAACCTCCGTGTATCGCCCCCAGACTGATGGTTAAGTGGTTTAGTAGAGAGGTTTAACAAAACTTTAAAGAATATGCTAAAGAAAGTGTGGATAAAGATCGGAAAGATTGGGATTTATTTATTACCCTATATGTTGCTGCCCATTTGAGAGGTTCCACAATCTTCCATGGGGTGCTCATCTTTTTATTTGCTGTAATGGAGACACCCAAGGGGAAAGCTGGATCTTGAAAAAGAAGTGTTCCAGCCTGGGAAAAGAAAGGCAGAACAGATCTACCATGTAAATCTTATAACATCTTGGAAAGAGAGTAGCTCCATCAGCCAGAGCTGCCATTAGAAATTGTGGGGCGTGGGACTGACAAAATAGGCAGGGCCCCCTCCTCCAGCATCTTCCCTTCTCCTGAGGTAGCATGTGGCTCAGTGATGTTACAGACACTCAAAACAGCTGCCTTAATATTATTAGTGCACTTTAACTGAATTAAACACAAATTTGTTTCAGTATGTGACATACTGTACAAGTGATTATATTTAGCCTAAATATAATCACTTGTACGCCACATGATGAAACAAATCATCCCATAAATTAAAAGTCTCATTATTTACCTCCTTGAAGGAGACTCTTTCTGTCTTCTTCCTCTGGCCTGGCTGGCTTGCTGGCATCGCTTCTCATGCATGGTGGCTCCTCTGACTACCTTTGTCCCCTTCCAGTGGTGCAGTATGAACAAAGCAAACAACAAACCTATTGAAGTGGAGGGGGGAGATCATGTAGTCAGGGCCAGGGGCGCAAGTTCATCCCCATCACTCAGAGAATCTTTGCCTACTCTCCCTAGAGTCACAGGAGGCTCTGGATTTTCCTGGTAATCCCCTGCACCCCCGACAAAGTAAGCAGATCTCCCGCATCCACCCCCCACTTCCTAGGATGGGGAGGTTTTCACAGAAATTTGCAGGTCCGTCGAGAGGGGTCGGGGCTAAATGATGCAAATTGTGTCATTTAGCCACACCCCCTCCTCTTGGACTCACAAATCGCAGGCTTTTCCTGTAAAGAAGTGAGGCCTAATGGCGGCTATAGTCAGGCCCCTGAAGCTGAGTGCAGAAGCTCCTCTCCGGCTGCTCCTGGAAAGGATTCCACAGAATTTGGCAAGTATGGCTCAGAGGCAAGTTAGAGTTAGGTTGTGAGGCACTGGCCAGCTGAGTAAGCCTCAGCTGACGCAGGTTAGCCAGCTTGTGAGGCCAGGAAGTTTGCATCCATAGACGCTGACCCTGGCCTCATTCATCACTGAACACAGAGGCGACATGCCAGTTTCAAAGAACACAGGCTGTCCTCGCTCCTGCACCGCTCTGCAGATGCCTCTGCCTGAAAACCCTGATATCTATGTATGTATATATTTTTTTTTTTATAGGTACTGGAGGTGTATCTGATCTGTCTTAAAGTCATAAATACACTATCTTGCTCTTTTAATTTATCACTCAAAGAGAACAGGTCTATGCAATATGGAACCATCCTAGACTTAAACAAAGGGTACTGGCTTTTTCTGCACCAGAGGACCTGCTCCAATACAAGATGTTGCCATTTGCTTACATGGGGGGCACCTGCCACCTTTCAGAGGATGCTGGATAAAATTCTAAAAGGCCCCATAGACCGTATGCTGCTGCTTATCTCTATGATGTATAGTCCTGATTGGCATTCCCACTTACCCAGGATACAAGCAGAATTGGACAAAAAAGTGTTGTTTAGGGATACAAGAGGTGAAATATTTTAGATACATCATAGGTAGAGGTTTGATAAAGTCTCAACTTAATAAAATTGAGGCAATACAAAATTGGCCACAACCCCTAAATAAGAAGCAGATGAGAGCTTTCTTAGGAATCACAGGGCATTATTGAAGATTTATACCCGATTTTGCCACCATTGCTATCCCTTTGCCTGACTTTACCAAGGGTAAACAGCAGGGGCTGGCTGGCAACTTTTAGCCTGGGGGCAAATGCATGCAGGCGGCCCTGGCAGAGGAGTAACGTGTAGCCAGGGTGCCCGAAGAACTTGCATGCTACGGCGCCCCCCCCCTCAAATGTTTCAGGGAGGAGGCGGGTCCATATGGGATTAATGTAAGGTAAAAATAAAGATTAGGGGCAGCCCCCTGTCGTAGTCAGGGCCGTTTCTAGGGGCAGGCGACCCGTGCAATCGGACGGGGCGCGCTGCCTCCTACCCCTGCTGTAGAAACAGCATGTTAACTGCCGAGCGCCCGCTGAGATTCAGTTACCAGCGGGCGCCCGGCAGAGCAGAGCAGCCGGAGACGGAGGCTCCTGCTTCCGGCTCCCACAATGTGCACTATGGGAGGACGTCATGACGTCTTTCCCATAGTGCAGAGAGAGGAGCAGCCGAGCGGAGCGAACGCCAGAGCGGGGCTGAAGGTAAGTAAGTGTTACTGTTTTTGTTTTTTTTTGTGTGCAGGCAGCCTGGACAATACTTGGGGGGAGGCACTACTACTGGGGGCACTTCTGCTGGGGGAGCCACCACTACTGGGGGCACCTGGGTACAGCTACTAGGGACATTACTCTGGGGGCACTTCTACTGGGGGAGACACTACTACTGGGGACATTACTCGGGGGGCACTTCTACTGGGGTTATTGCTTAGGAGGCACCACTACTGGGTGCATTACTCAGGGGCCAAGGGCACTTCTACTGGGGTCACTACTACTTGGGGCTTTTCTACTTGGGGCACTACTACAAAGGGAGCATTACTATTGGGGGAACTAATACAGGGGCATTAATACTGGGGAATTTATAAAGGGGACACTACTACAGGGGGCATTACTATTGGGGCAATACAACTGGGGACACTACTACTGGGGCACTACAACAGGGACCATTACTATTGGGGGCATTACTGATGGGGGCATGACTACAGGGGACATTACTAATGGGGGCTCTGCATAAGTTACACTACCACTGTGGGCACTGCATAAGGGGCATATATACAGGGGGCACTGCATATGGGGACAACTACAGGGGGCACCGCATAATGGGCACTTTTGCCTGAAGCCAGTGGGGGGGAAGCCTAAAACCTGTCGGGATGGAATGGTAAGGGAGGGGGCTGGAATGAAGTGTGTATTATGTGAATCATGTTTTTTCAATGTGTTTTATGTGGTTCTGGATTTAATAATGTATTTGAGGTGGATGTGGTTTTAAAACGTAGTTTATGTGCCTCTGGCTTTTCCAATATATTTTATGTGGAAGTGGTTTGTTGCATTGTATTTTATGTGGATCTGGCTGGGCTCGCTCCCAACGCGACTAAAACCGGGTGTGATGCAAGGTCATACTTCTGCATGCACACAGAAATGCGGCGTGGGCTTGTGACAGCTAAGCCACACCCCAATTTTTGAGCGCGCGCCTCCGGCGCGCGCATGCTGTCTATCTTTTGTTTAGCTACATATATTTTTCAGCGCTTTGCCTCTGACAGGTTAGACACCCCTGTACTCAGTAGTCATGGTGGCTGTCATTCTGTGATCTTTCTAGATCACGCTCCCTTACTGTGATACCACACCCCCTCACGATGACGCCACGCCCACTCCACAATATTACTGCTTCGAGGGGGGGGGGGCGCATTTTGACTGCTCGCACTGGGAACCTCAGACCCTAGAAACTGCCCTGGTCGTAGTGCCCATATGCAGTGCCCCCGTGTACCACAGGAGAGAACACCCTTATGCAGGCCTCCAGTAGTGCTCCCAGTAGTGATCCCCCCTATGCAGTGCCCCTTGTGCCCCCAGTAGTAAGCCCCTTATATAGTGCCCCCAATAGTAATACCCCCTATGCTGTGCCCCTTATATAGTGCCCCCAGTAGCAGTCCACCCCCCATGCAGTGCCCCCAATAGTGGTAACCCTTATGCAATGCCCCTTAAATAGTGGCCCCAGTTGTAGTCTTCCCCCTAAGCAGTAGCCCCAGTATTGCCCTTTATATAGAGCCCCCAGCAGTGGTCCCTCAATGCAGTGCCCCCAGTGGTAGTCCCCTCCCCCTATGTAGTGCCCCTAGTAGTAGTCCCCTCCCCCTATGTAGTGCCCCTAGTAGTAGTCCCCTCCCCCCTATGCAGTGCTCCTAGTAGTAGTCCCCTCCCCTTGTAGTGCTCCTAGTAGTAGTCCCCTCCCCTTGTAGTGCCCCTAGTAGTATTCCTTCCCCCTTGTAGTGCCCCCAGTAGTAGTAGTCCCCCCCTTGTAGTGTCCCCAGTAGTAGTCCCCCCCTTGTAGTGCCCCCAGTAGTAGTAGTCCCCCCCTTGTAGTGCCCCCAGTAGTAGTAGTAGTCCCCCCTTGTAGTGCCCCCAGTAGTTGTAGTCCCCCCCTTGTAGTGCCCCCGGTAGTAGTAGTCCCCCCCTTTGTAGTGCCCCCAGTAGTAGTAGTCCCCCCCTTTGTAGTGCCCCCAGTAGTAGTCCCCCCCTTTGTAGTGCCCCCAATAGTAGCCCCCCCTTTGTAGTGCCCCCAATAGTAGCCCCCCCTTTGTAGTGCCCCCAGTAGTAGCCCCCCCTTTGTAGTGCCCCCAGTAGTAGCCCCCCCTTTGTAGTGCCCCCAGTAGTAGCCCCCCCTTGTAGTGCCCCCATAAGTAGTAGTCCCCCCCCCCTTGTAGTGCCCCCAGTAGTAATCCACCCCCTGGTAGCGCCTCCAGTAGTAATCCCCCCCTGGTAGTACCCCCATAGTAATCCCCCCCCCTGGTAGTGCCCCCAGTAGCCCCCCCCCCAGTAGAGAGAGACTTAATAAAAAATAAAAAAAACACTTACCTGAAACTCCCGCTCCTGGTCCCGCCGCTAACAGCTCCTCCGGCCGCTTTGCATGGGAGAGACGTCATTACTCATGACGTCTCTCCCATTACCCACTGCGGGAGCCGGACGATGGCTCCCGCAGTGGGAGCAGCAGCAGCCGATGAGAGTCTGACAGACTCTCAGCGGCTGCTGATTACAGCAAACACACAGCTGCCGGCTCCGGCGGCTGTGTGTTTGTGCTGTGTAGCGCTGACCAAACTCCGTCCGGTCAGCGCTACACACGCGGTGCAATCTGTGTCACAGTGACAGACTGCCCGCGGCCCGTATGACGCTGCGGCCCGGGGGGCACATGGCACCCTGCCCCCCGGCCCAGCCCGCCACTGGTAAACAGTCAGTATTGGTTAAGTGGAATCCTGAGGCAGAAATGGCTTTTCAGGCATTGAAGGTAGCTTTGTGCACCCAACCAGTTTTAATGACACCTGACTTTAAAATTTAATTTGTTGTGCAGACAGATGCAGGTCTATGGATAGCTGCTGTTTTGCTCAGAACATAGGCGAAAAACAACATCTTATTTACTTATGTAGGAAATTGAATATACGTTAGGCCAGTGTTGAAAAAGCAGCATTGGCAATTAAATGGGCATTAGAAACAATAAAGGTACTATCTTTTGTGTATTCAATATATAAGGATACGGATCATGCTCTTTTGAAATGGATTTCTGAAAATAAAGAAACCAAAAATGGGAGAATCACTAGATGGTTCTTGGTATTGCAAAATTTTAAATACTCAGAGCATAGACCATGAAGCCAACTTGCCAATGCAGATGCTTTGTCCAGTATTTTTGTTTAGGGACTACAGTTGTTCCGCTTCACAGGTCGAAACAGAAGGGGATATGCTACAAATATACTGGGGAAGTTGTCAACAGGAGATATATTTGCCCCAGCTTCCTAGCTTCTGTCTGGTTGACAGTTAATTAGCAACCTTCATTGCCAGGCCACCTGTGACAGGCTGATAAAAGGTGGGTCAGTTTCTCTAGTCTGTCTCTCCCTCTCTGGGGAGCAGGTTGGGGCCAGCAGAGAGAAAGACCATTGCGTGTGATTCTAAGTGCTGTGCTAAAAGAGATTTTGTGAGTTGGACACTAGCTCCTTTTACCTTGGGAGAGGGAAACTTATGTTAGTTAGAGCTGGACTGGCTAGTATTTATTTTTAATTGTTTATTCTGTGCTCTCAAATAAAACCAGCTGCGATTACTTGTACCAAGGCCCTGGACTGGTGTGCTACTAATTGGCTGCTGCGTGCAATGTGCTGCACTTTACCCCAGGAGATGGCAGCCATAACCTGATCTTGCGAATACATACACAACCTGGCCAGATTTTAAAATGGCAAAAAACTGCCCTTCACTTATGACGGCGCCCTGCTGAAACAGCCTGCCAGGTTCCAACTCCACCAGCAGGCCACAGCGCACGGCATCTTTTCACAGTGAGAGAAGAGCTCGGGGGCAGCCCAGCATGTCTAAGTGCTGGGCACGCCCCCAAAAGTGATGAAAAGGTGGTGTCTTAAGGATACACCTCCTTTTCTCATGGCCACACCCTCTTTGGCTCACACACTAGTGCCCTTTTACAGTCCATCGACTTAGGGCCTCATTTATCATTCAAAGAGTGATAAAACTAGTTGTATATGATAAATGGTCCCCTAGCCAATAAGCTCCTAACTGCTATCGGTTTGAAAAATGACAATTGGGAGCTGATTGGCTGGAGCACAATTATCATACGCAACGAGTTTTATCATTCTCTGTACAGAATGATATACATACATACATACATACAGTGGGTGTGTCCCGCACTCTTACCTTTCAGTTTGCCCCAGCTACTGGGATGCAATTCAGGGATCTCTCAGGGGAGTCCCACACATATGTTGCACTCTACGTCTGTAGAAAGAAGGCACCCTCCAGATTGTTTGAAGTATTTGGAAATTTCATTTTGAAGGTTTTTTTTTTTCTACATGCCATCAAGGTGCCGACTTCTAGATTCAATTGCCAACAGTGGCGGCTCCAGAGGTGAGGCTGCAGCACAGTCCAACATCAGTATAAGGGAGTCACACCAACTGTCATCCCGACTGCTGCCAAACATCGCTGGTCGGGACTCACTGGGTTGAATTCAATTCAGTGCAATGTTGAAAAGTCGCGGGAGGGATCTCCCGCAGCTATTCAATTCAACGTGCTGTTTGCCTGGGCGGGAAGCAGGTACATCTGATAACACCGGTTCTTGCAACTTAACCTGGGTGTTAAGGTGCGATAAAAGGGCATTCTCCAACTAAAGTGCCGGGCACGCAACTGTTAACACCTCGCTAAGTCGGCAAACAGCTGCGCGCCCGGCACTTGTTGGATTTTTCCTCACATCCCCAGAAGAAATCCTTTAGCCGCCCAAACAGCGCGGTGTATTGAATAGCTGCAGGAGCTCCCTCCCGTGGCTATTCAACATCGCACTGAATTGAATTCGACCCACTGGCAGTTGGTGTGGCTCCCTTATTTGGATTTTGATCTGCGCTGCAGTCCCACCTCTGGAGCTGCCACTGATTGCACATGTTCCTCAAGGCTGTGTCATAGGCAGTAATAATAATAATGCACTATAATACAAATAAGTATAGTATGAACAAACATGGTCTCTCAGGTCCCTCTAAGTTCCAAAATTACATTACTTATATACGGTATACTGGGCTAATAAGACATAGCGTTCCCGCGGGTGGGGAAAACTGCGGTGTAGCGATCATCGCCAGTGAATGCACCCAGCATCCATTCACACCGATAGCAGAGCTTGAGGTTAGCCCGGCATGTCCGTAAGTGCCTGCACACCCCCAAGAGTGACGAAAAGGGGACGCATCTTAAATACACACCCCCTTTTTCTGGGCCACGCACCCTTTTTGAGGGTGCAAATGTGCCTAGAGTTAACACTAAAGACATAATGGCTAAATGTCCCTAAAGCGTAGCACAATACATACAGTAGCAGCATCTATCAAAAAGTAAAATTGCCACAAATACAAGTATTGCAACTTTATAATATTCATATACAATCGACATCCTTCAAACAGCATATTATCAAATAGATCATTTATAATTTTTAAATGATCCAAAAACTTAATGTTGCACCGTGTACAATTCAGCTGTTTGTTTAGGGCATTTACCATTTCCAAAAAGCCGTTTCAAAAGGTTTATTACAAATACTGACAAACCCTAGTGTCAGATGAGAGAAATATATATATATATATATATATACATATATATATATATATATATATATATATATATATATATATATATATATATATATATACATACATACATACATACATACATACACACACACACACACACACACATTATATATAATATATCCAGTATACACACGCACACTTATCCCCATATTCAATTAGAAATCATCAAAAACAGGACCCGACGAAACTAACATGCGAAAAGTACTGTCAGATTTGGGGAAATTAGGCTGACACCCCCCAAAAGATGCACTGACACTGGGGGATCACTCTAGATACCCCTGCTGAAGGTATTTGGGGATACTTAAATGCTCTCAATAGCTGCTAATTAGTGTATTTGCATAATTGGTGAAGAATACCATTTAGGAGGTTTTTTTTGTTGGAAATAAGTTGTCCCAGCACATTTGGGGTACATGAAAATGGGTGCTAGCATATTTTAAAGTTGCTAAAGTGAAGTTTTAAAAATCGTAAAAAATCCACCAGCCGCAAACACCTGCAAACTTAAAAACACCTGGGGCATACTTGGGGACCCCCTGGAGTCTATTTCGCTAGTTTTTAATTTTTGGACTTTTTCGCCCCCAAAATTAAAGTAGTTTTTTGGGGTGATCTAAATTTTTGTAACTTTTTAGCATAGTTTACCTTTGGGAGACTGTCTCAAGGGTGCAGGGAGGTTCCCACAGCTTTGCACCCCAAGACCCCAATCGTGCACTGGATTTTTTTTCGACACCTATTCATAGGCAAAACTTTTTCGCAGGTCCCATTGCATTGATTTTCTACACCGGCGAAAAGTTTTCTGAATTGAATACGGAGGAAACTTATCGCAAGGCAAAATGAAGTCACTCGCGATACTTTTCCGCAGAAGCTGATTTTTCGCACCTAATTGAATACGGCCCATAGTTGAAAAGCAAAGGCAGTGACATTTCAGAGCCTAACTGGCCCTTTTGTCAAGGCAAGCATAACAGTCAGAAGGATACAGTCAACCTGCATGCATTCTATTGGTGATTGGTTTAGTCTGGAGGGCACCTGAGCAAGTATACCTATGTTATCTATGGAGTGCAGGTTTACTATAATGTTATGCTAGCATCACCAGAATGAATAGCAATTGTTACAATACAGGCTCCCTGAGAAATAGTAATAAAGCCATAACATCAGTATGCATAAAGATATCTCTACTAGATTAATAAAGGATTAATAGAATGTATTGCCAGTGTTTTCATTCTGGATAAGCTTGTAAAGTGCCACACATAGAGAGCCATATATAAAAATATATTGCAGCTGAGTTAGTTATAGGGAGAACATACACAAGAGCGAGGCACTGTAATTCTGGACAGAACATCAGTCACAACATCCTAAATTGAAGCAGAGTTAATATTGGGGATAAAATGCACAAGCGTAAAGCAGTCTTTGTGGACAACATATCAGTCAATACATCCTAATGGGACATCTGATCAATTTAGCACGTCAATGTATTAAGGATAAGACTTGTGAAGTATCAGATATATTGCAACATGGGCGCAGGCACTTTGATGCTAAATTTAGTCATAGCGATGGCAGGCATAGCAATACAGCACAGTCAATATGAACAGTATATCAATCACAATACCTTAATGGGGCATCCAGTCACTGTAGCGCATGCTGGCTCAATATGTGTAAGCAGGGCTATTTTTCTGGAAGAATAAGTTCAGGAACTAGAGGTGGAGCTATAGAAAAACTATTTTATACATAAATTATATATTCTATATACATATAGTATTTAGAAAGAAGGCACTCAAAATGGACTTTAAAATAAAACTTATCTTGGCCCAGGACATAACATCATAATTAATGAGAGATTCAGAAACTGAGTTCCTGCTGAAAGATAGCACTGTATGTGTAAAGGCATGAGTCCTATTTAAAGCTGGCAACAGGAAGTGCAAACCAGGAAGTGGGGCAATGTACAATGTGTCTGTAACAGGAAGTGGGGCAATGTACAACGTGTCTGTAACAGGAAGTGGGGCACTGTACAATGTTTCTGTAACAGGAAGTGGGGCACTGAACAATGTTTCTGTAACAGGAAGTGGGGCACTGAACAATGTTTCTGTAACAGGAAGTGGGTCTAGAAATGTAAACAATGCGGGTCTGGCCAGTGTAATAAAGGTAAATGACATAAATGTGCAGTTTGATATGCATATATAGAAAAAATATATACTAGTTGTCACTATTTAGGTGTATTAAGAAAATAAAAATATAACAGATAATTTTTAATACATTATCTATAAAAACACCATATAAATAATATGTGCTTCCATATACCATAATATAACTTGTTAAACATAACTTAATATTATATAAAGTGGTGGGGATAAAGGATGAAGGTAAATAAAGTGTAAACAGTGTATTAATAAATATAGCAGACCAATAATAAATATAAAGGCACTAAAAATATAAGTAGGTGCTCCACTATTGCTTAACTCACAGGTTCTCAAACTCGGTCCTCAGGACCCCCAAACAGTGCATGTTTTCCATATCTCCACACTGAATCAAGTGAAATAATTGCCTCCTCCTGTGGACCTTTTAAAATGTGTCATTGAGTAATGAATACACCTGTGCACCTGCTGGGTGACCTGCAAAACGTGAACTGTGTGTGTGTGGGGGGGGGGTCCTGAGGACCGAGTTTGAGAACCACTGGCTTAACTTAATATGCAGTAGTAGTAAGTTAGAGTGGGACATTAGAGTGGGTTTAGCCTTATTAGAGTATTAGTAATTCAAACTACAACATGCGATGTATGCACTATATTTAGATGTATATAACTTACTGTGTGTCTCTGTATGTTCCACAAATCTGTGCTTACATTATAAATCGATATACTGACTGATATAATATGTCAGGGACTTTGTTTCCGGGTCCCGACGTAGAGCCCAGCCAGCAGCCTTACTTACCTCCGGTCTTCAGTTCGTGGTCCTGGGCAACCGAAGATCATCTTCATGGCAACGCTCCAGCCGCAGGTCTTCCTATCCGCACTAACAGGCGTCCCTCGTACAGTCTAACGTCATCCTCCATGGTTGCCAGCGGTCATCTTGTTGTAGCCAGGGTCCATCAGTATTTCCTGGTTGACTAGTCAGCTGAGAGTCAGCCACCAATCAGCAACAGGCATATTTAAACCCTTCCTGAATGCTCATTCAGTGCCTGTACAATGTCTTTTCAAGTCCTAGTATTTGGCTCCTGATATCATTTGTTCTTTGACTTCCTGTTATCTTTGTGTCCTGCTCCGTGTCTACAGACGCCACTTGCGGTACCAAGCCCGCAGCACCTAAAGACGCTACTTTGGATACAAACTCCGCAGCACCTAAAAGATGCCACTTTGGGTACAAAATCTGCAGCGCCCATTGACGCACATCTGTGCACTTTGTCCATATCACCGTGACACATCTCAGCGTACTATATCTGGAGTTCGTGCACTAACACCAGTCGTTCCACTCCTACCACACTGCTGCATTCTTGTTACAGATTCCTGTCCTTATTGTTCTAGACCTTTTAGTTCTGATTCTACCCATCACTCCCAACACCTCTCTGCTTGTTCAAATAAAGCCTTGTATTCATTCAAAATCTACTAGGATTCAAGTCGGTTTTCTCCTATGAGGAAAATTTATCTGAATCCTCCTCAGTTCTTGCTACCACAGTCTCAGCCCGCAGAGTCTGATTCGTCACAGGAGGCCAACGTTCCCAGAGTCGCGACATAATATATATGGAAGGTGGTGTGCCTTCTAAGCACTCTTGTAGAGAGACCTGGGGAAACACTCAGTGTCATCTTCATGTAACATGATTTGCACACAGAGGGCTGAGTGCTGAGTTAGAGAAAAATATGCGGATTGTATTAATTTAGCCTTCGAGGGGCAACAGTGTCAAGTGTGTGGATCCAAAGGCTCTTACATCTGCATAATTGTAGGCGATCTCTGCCTAAACTTGAGGTTACCCTCAGTCTATTAGTTTGCAGTTGAGACTCGCAATTTGGTGTACTGTTTCTACAAAGTGTCTAGCGACAGGTTTGTCAGAAGTGCCAGTTTGGAGTGCCAACTTAATTGAGGCTCTATGGTTGGGCATTCTTTCTCAAAAGTTTCTGGAGGTAAGGCCGACATAGTAGAGACCACATGGGCACATAAGTATGCATATAACATGGTTTGAGAACAGTGCAACTTATAGTTGATCTTTATATCTTACACATGTGTGGGTGTGGGAATGTGGGGCCAGGAATCATAGCCCTGCACGTTATACAGCCTGCACATCTATAGCTTCCTGGTTTACTTTTTCATAATCATTTAGTTTGTATATTTTTTTTATCCAGATTGCGTTTTAAATTTGGTCCCCTTTTATACGCCATCATCAGAGCACAAGTATCTGTAAAAGGCAGAGAGTTATCCAATTTGATGATTGGCCAATGTCTTTTGAGAGCTGTCTATGTTGCACTGGCTAGATTATCATATTCTCTTATGAATATCAGTCAGTTGTCTTTTTGTATTTTGAGTCTGGGGTACTTGTGTTCAGCTATTGCTTTCTTTAGGCATTTGTTTAGTACCTTGTTAGTATATCCTCATTCTTTAAGCCTATCTATCATCTCTGCCAATTGGTCTTTTGATTATGTATGTTGGTATTGTTGCATATTACTCATAATATTGTGAGATAGGCAGGCTGTCTTTAACAGACGATGATCAGAGGCTAATAAAAACAGATTCCAGTCTGTGGGTTTACGAAAAAGAGTTGTTTGAAGTTTCCCATATTGTCAGTATACTGAGATACCTAGAAAATTCACCAATTGTTTATCCACATGTTGGGTGAATTTAACTGGGTGGTCAAGCTTATTTAAATATTCCACTGTGTGAACAAAGGAACTTTCAGGGCCCTGCCAAAGAAGGAAGATGTTATCAATAAACCTCCAGTAGAACTTGGCCAAAATATGTTTAAATTAATGTTTCCTCATATTCCGCCATATATAGGTTGTCGTATGCGGGAGCCAAATTGGACCCTATTGCAGATCCTGACATTTGTAGATAGAAGGCATCCTTATACATAAAATTGTTATTATGTAGAACAATTTCTGCTAGGTTTCAACAACAAGCATACTTTGGGGAGTTGTTATAAGGGCTTTCTTCATGGCACTTAGACCTTGTTTGTGTGGTATTATAGTGTACAGAGAGGAAACATCTAGAGTAGCCAATAGAGTATCATCTAAAGTAGAAAAAATGGTGAGGAGGGGTGGTGCTTCGATCTCAACAGGCTGCAGTCTAACCTCAACTGAATTGTAGATCTATCCCTAAAGATCTCAAGAATTCTAACATACACAAGTATAGTGTGGAAATGATTGCACTGCCTGTCACGTAACAAGTGTGTGTATATAAGTATTACTTATCCACAGATTTTGAGTGCTTGTCTGTTCGGTAATTTTCACTCAATCATCCGACAAAATTTTTTCATAGACATATGGAAATAAAAGATATAACACAATGGGGCATATTCAATTAGCCGCAGAGTTTACCCCGTGGCTAATTGCCGTGCCAGACCTATTCAATCAGTGGGGATACCTCGCACATGAGTCCCCGCAGTCGGACTTTACCTCACAGCTCATGGAGGTGTGAGGTAAAATCTGCGTAAAAACCACCAAATCGGTCTCACATGCAGGGAAATAACCCGATTCCGCAGTTTACGCGGAATCGTGTGTTTCCGCACGTGAGTCCCGATTTTTCGGTGTGAGACAAAGGCTATTTTATTGAATAGCTTTTCCCCATGCCGCAGGGATTTTGGCCAACAATTGGTCTCGGGGTAAACCCTGCATCTAATTGAATATGCCCCTATGTGTAGCTCCTTCTACAGAAAGGCTTTTTCACCAAAAATGGTAAGCGCACCCAAACTCACTAGATAGAGAGTGGGTGTGTTCCTATAAAGGTATCTTTTACTCGTAGAAGGGGGAAACCTTCTCGTCGAGTATTATACTTAACACTATAGCCATATTGGATCAGGGTTAGTTGGTAATCCGAAGAAGCGCACCTCACTTACACTTATAGGGTGCAAGATGAAGCATGTAATGGTTTCTTTTTACACAGTAAGATGATCGTCTTTCTTATTCCCAAATGTTTTAAAACAGGATGGCATGCAGTAAATATTGGTGCGTACCTGTACTCACAAAGCGGTAGATGTTGTCAAGCATATAAAGGTATCTTTTAGTCCAAACGATCACACTGCTAAATTAAAGGTTCATAATAAGATCTCTTCATTAAGGCATGAAGGTGTAAGTGCAGTCCCAAGTTTAAATACTAATCCTGAGTCTTTCCATGATGGCGCCACTTCCAGTTCTGTTTTGCGGGTCGTGAGTCGGGGCCACCATCCAGCACATACAGGAATATTCCTTCATGACTGGCACACCCAGTCCACCCCAGCCACCAGCTTGCCACCAAGCCAGAGGGGTCCGGCGAAGTCATGCCACGACTCCAGGACGGCGACCAGAAGTCCATTCCCGGACGTGGAGGTTACTGGGAAATGTATTTCATCTGTAAGGTGATTTATTGTACCTAAGTGGAAGAGACAATATTTGGTGTCTCAAATATAGCTGGTACTTTTATGCACTAGTGGTTGCAGAAAATGGTCGACAAAGATCACCAATGGCTAAAGTATGGATTCAAAGGCAGATATTATAGGCCGGCCTGGAGGTCTGATTAGAGTTTTGTGGATTTTAGGGATTGTGTATATGATGGGACACACTGGTTTTTCAACACTAAGAAACTTAAAGGTATCTTCATCAAGCCATCCTGCTGCCAGACCAATTGTTAATAAATTATCCCTTTTTTTCTTCATTTTGCCCAGTGGATTATAATTAGATACAGCATGTGAGCTGACCCCCGTGTTTTGATTTTTTTAATCTGTATCTTCTTTGTGGTTTGGATCTGGATTTGGTTTTTCCAAAACCGCCCTTGTGTGTTTTGGTTTTGGATCTATATTGTTTTCTAAAAAATCATAAAAACAGCTGAAATCACATAATTTGGACCTGTTTTGTTCATACAGTGTTATTACCCTTAATAACATTTATTTCCAGTCAGTAGAAAATGTTGTTGAACCAGTTGATCTTCTGCCTGATCTGGAGGTCAGAAGAGATCTTTGCCTTATGGTGCACATCCACTAGGCAATTAAATTGAGCGATTGAATGATATCGTTATCGTTCATTAATAGTTTGCAAATCTTTTAGAAAAATGTCTAAAATGACCAGTGATGCTCACTCCTTCTGGTCGTTTTAGACATCTATCATCGGGCAAACATGCTTGACAACCTGACGATAACGTCAGATTCAGCATGTCTGCAGATGATTGATGTGACTACACTGAACGACTACTCATTCAGTGTAGACACATCACAGACTGACAAACGACTTCGCGATTACAATGTCGTAACCATGCAGTCGTTTTGAGGTCTGCTAGTGGATGGGCAGCATTAGAGCAGTTAAATTACCCTACTACGGTAAAAGCTAGAGAGACTGTAAAAGTCAATGACGGAAACCTCATAGGCCCTGATTGTAGGTTATCATAACCTCAAATGGCAGTAAGTCAGGATTTGTTGTATCAGGTGACCAAGAAAGGGGAAGATACTGTTGGACAATTGGTAGTCCCCAAGGCATATAGAAGAACAGTGTTACATCTGGCTCATGGTCACATGACTGCAGGTCACCTATGTGTAGATAAAATCACTGAGAGAATTTTATACAGATTTTTCTGGCCCAGGTCCATAAAGAGGTATCTGAATATTGTGCATGCTTCCCTGACTGTCAGTACCATGCTCCAAAGCCACATTGTGTGAGGAAGCCACTGATGTAGTAACTAAGGCAGAGATATGTGTTACACAGTATCCCCATCACTATGAGAAGGCTGCAAATGTATGCTGAAAGTAGTAATTTGGACCCGAACGAGACGCACTTACTTTCAATTATCTCCCCAACTTGGCTGTATGATCGGAGAATATCAGCAGCAGGAGGTATAAAAAGTGTTTGTAGCCACTGGAAACATGGACTTTTTTTTACTCCGCTAATACAAGAAGCCTACCATAGAGTGTTTTATATGGTATGTGAGACTGGTTGCTGTTTACAGTTTAACAACTAACCAGCACTAGTTACAAAAGTGACTCTTTACAATCTTACAACTAACAAAGTGTCTTAAAGGTTTTATTAACCAACATGTTTTCAGGATTATGGGAATCTCTACCTAAATAAATATGTTTGGAAAAGTGCAGTTATATGTTTTTCTGAATGCCCATCTACAGATGTGCCCAGCTAGTTTGTTGCTCCATACAGCCATGTAGCACACCATGCATCTTGCGCCACACAGAATGTTTCTTAACGGAACGTAGCATAGCACTGCAAAAAGTCATATCGTGTAATAAAACTTTTTGTCCACCAGGTGTCACTTTTCCTAAACTACACAGCACATGCATCAGATTTCCAATGCATTTTCTGTATCACCGCCCGATGATTGACTGACAGAAGCTGTGATTGGGTACACTATAGTATAGCATTTTGGTCATGGAATCAGGGCTGTAGAAAAATGTGTAATTAAAGTATTAAATAATAACAGTACAGTATGTGTGTGAGTCCTATACTGTTAAAATATATATATTTTATTTGTCTAATGGGCTCAGACAGGGGTCACAGGCATGCACAGCTTTCACTAAGATGACTCGGTAGCTTGAGCATCTTTTATGCAGCTTTTTACCTTCAAATCATCCGAATCATACAGCGAATTGAATTGATAGCACAAGCTGCTTCTGCTGATTAAAATTATATATATATATATATATTCTGTGAGCCAGTTTTGGTGTATCTGCACGCAATACGTTACACTAATAGCGACTGTAACACTTTAATGTAGTGATTTGCTTGCAGATACAACTGTACTGGCTCACAGAACATAGGCATGCTGCATATCATTTTAATCAGCAGAAGCTGCTTGTGCTAATAAGACGCATTTTAGGGTAAAAAGAAGCATAAAGGACACTCAGCGCTACCGAGTCACACAGCACTCCTGTGACCTTAGACTCAAAACATTTCTCTCGACATCCCAGCACTTGGCATTTCTGCTATACAGTAGACATTGTATTGTACACATAACAGGGGTCAAGTTTTTCATAGAGATCATGTCAGGTTGAATACTTTTAAAATACACTACTTTGCACTTCCCTTCTCCCTTCCTCTCTGTGTATGGCCACCCAAGTTCCTTCACCACCTCCACCCGCCATCACAAACTCACTATTCATCTCCATTGAGCTCACTGGATGGCTCACCACCACCCCCACCATGATTTGCTTCTATTCAATGCTGCCGCATGCTGAGACTGCTATTGACATTGTACACATTGCCTGTTTTAATTTGCACACTTCACATCACATACACGACAGGTGCAGCTCTCAACATGACTAGAGTGTGTAGGCTAGTGGGTAAGGTCTGCACCTTGGGGTCTGAGGTTTGCATCATGGAAGGGGAGTTTATTTTTTTTCTTCTTTTGAATCTTCATTACTAGATTAAAAATAAGTCACTTGGTGGTGTGTGTGAATTCTGTTATGGCATGGCGTGAAGACTGCTGCAGCATGATTCGGCTTCTGAAGGGGGCGGGCAATTCACGACATTAGACTCCGCCCCCTGATACACCCACGAATCACGTCTATGTCAGTGAGGGGGCGGGGCTTCATCGTCAGCCACGGACCGGCCCATCAGTGACTGCTCACAGTGTGCTGTCTGTCACTGCTGTCGGGAGGTGGCCAGAGAAGGTATAAGTGGCAGGTAATGTTTGTAGCAATGTGGGGGCCCCTAATGTGTGGGGGCCCATGGACGACCGCCCCATCCGTCCCGCCTATAATCCGGCCCTGCAAGTATGACAGCTGTCACCCAGTTGCACAGCGGATCACTGATGCCATTGCTAGTATTAGCACCTTTTCCAATATCTGTCATTAATGCATCTGGTTTTAGACAGTTAATTGAGGTCCTGTGTCCCCACTATCAAGTTCCATCTCAGTTCCATTTTACCAGAAAAGCAATTCCTCGTCTGTACCAGGACATTAAAAAAAATCTGATTCTTGGCCTATGAAATGCCATTGTACAGTCCACTTAACCACAGATATGTGGACAAGCGGTACTGGGCAATCAAAAGATTACATGACTGATAGCCCACTGGGTGGGTCTATTGCTTTCAGCAGCAGCAGTAAGTATCACAAAACACCAGCTCATTCACAGGCAGACTACTCTCTGCAGCACTGGCTTCACTAAGAGGCATACCAGTGTCAATCTGTTAGAAAAATCAGGGAAGTCATAGCAAAATGGCTTCCCCCTCTTGGGCTCTCTTCAGATTTTGACATTTACGATAACACCCAAAATATTGTGAGCGCATTACAGCTTTGTGAATTCGAACATTTCCCATGTTTTGCTCACACAATCAACTTGGTGCATAATAAAAAATAAAAAAAATGACAGGTGCATGCAGGAGATGCTGTCTGTGACTCAAACAATTTCAGGACCTGCAAGAAACGTTCAATTTGTTTCAGTTGGTGGCATGGCAAGAGGTAGCAACACAGTGGAATTCCACCCTTTATATGCTTCAGCGAATGGAGAAACAGCAACAGGATGTAAGTGTTGGCTGGTCTGGAGAGACATGGGTTGGGTGATTGGTGGGGCTGGGGGATGGAGCAGAAGACACAGGGGCTGGGGTGAGGCTGAGAGACACAGGGGCGGGGGAAAGCAGCAGAGAGACACAGGGGCGGGGGAAATGCAGCAGAGAGACACAGGGGCGGGGGGAATGCAGCAGAGCGGCACAGGGGCGGGGGGAATGCAGCAGAGAGGCACAGGGGCGGGGGGAATGCAGCAGAGAGGCACAGGGGTGGGGGGAATGCAGCAGAGAGGCACAGGGGCGGGGGAAATGCAGCAGAGAGACACGGGCGGGGGAAATGCAGCAGAGAGACACAGGGGTGGGGAAAATGCAGCAGAGAGACACAAGGGTGGGGGAAAATGCAGCAGAGAGACACAGGGGCGGGGGAAATGCAGCAGAGAGACACAGGGTTGGGGGAAATGCAGCAGAGAGACACAGGGGCGGGGAAATGCAGCAGAGAGACACAGGGGCGGGGGAAATGCAGCAGAGAGACACAGGGGCGGGGGAAATGCAGCAGAGAGACACAGGGGCGGGGGAATGCAGCAGAGAGGCACAGGGGTGGGGGAAATGCAGCAGAGAGACACAGGGGTGGGGGGAATGCAGCAGAGAGACACAGGGGCAGGGGAATGCAGCAGAGAGACACAGGGGCGGGGGAATGCAGCAGAGAGGCACAGGGGTGGGGGAAATGCAGCAGAGAGACACAGGGGCGGGGGGAATGCAGCAGAGAGACACAGGGGCGGGGGGAATGCAGCAGAGAGACACAGGGGCGGGGGGAATGCAGCAGAGAGACACAGGGGCGGGGGAATGCAACAGAGAGACACAGGGGCGGGGGAATGCAACAGAGAGACACAGGGGCGGGGGAATGCAGCAGAGAGGCACAGGGGCGGGGGAATGCAGCAGAGAGGCACAGGGGCGGGGGAATGCAGCAGAGAGACAGGGGTGGGGGAATGCAGCAGAGAGACACAGGGGTGGGGGAATGCAGCAGAGAGGCACAGGGGCGGAGTAAATGCAGCAGAGAGGCACAGGGGCGGAGTAAATGCAGCAGAGAGGCACAGGGGCGGGGGAATGCAGCAGAGAGGCACAGGGGCGGGGAAATGCAGCAGAGAGGCACAGGGGCGGGGGAATGCAGCAGAGAGACATGGGCGGAGTAAATGCAGCAGAGAGACACAAGGGCGGGGGAAAATGCAGCAGAGAGACACAAGGGCGGGGGAAAATGCAGCAGAGAGACACAGGGGCGGAGGAAATGCAGCAGAGAGACACAGGGGCGGAGGAAATGCTGCAGAGAGGCACAGGGGCGGAGGAAATGCAGCAGAGAGACAAAGGGGCGGGGGAAATGCAGCTGAGAGAGACAGGGGCGGGGAAATGCAGCTGAGAGACACAGGGGCGGGGGAATGCAGCTGAGAGACAAAGGGGCGGGGGAATGCAGCTGAGAAACAAAGGGGCGGGGGAATGCAGCTGAGACCCATAGGGCGGGGGAATGCAGCTGAGAGACACAGTGGAGCAGTTGAGGCTGAGAGACAAGGTGGGGGGGTGAAGGTGAGAGACACAGGGTGGTAAAATGAAGCTGAGAGACAGTTGAGAGGAATGATGCTGAGACAGGTGGTGAAATGATGCTGAGAGACACAGGGCGGTGAAATAATGCTGAGAGACACAGGTGGGAGGAATGATGCTGAGAGAGGGGTGGGGAATGAAGCCGAGAGGCACGGGTGGGGAGATAAATGCTCAAGTGAGACACAGGGGAGATGAGTGGATGGCTGGAGATGGAGAGCTATAGAGGGCATGAAGCTGGAGACACAAGGATGGTACTGGAGCGACACAGGTGAGGAGAGGATGAGGCTGGAGAGACTAGGGTTGAGGTTGGTGCAACACAGACAAGGATGAGGCTGAAGAGACACGGGGGGGATAAGGCTGAGAGACACAACTGGGGATGAGGCCGGAGACACATGGGGGTTAAGTGAATAGCCAACCTGCATATACCTATGTGGCCCCAAAATTGTGTGTGCCAGACCCCAAGACTTCTGTTGCCCTCCCTGGGTGCATTACACGACTTTGTGAACAATTCCACCAAAACCAGGAGGTTTTGGTCAGATTGTGTAAAAAGTCGTGTAATGGATAAGCTATAAACTTCCTGCGACGCGCACTCCCGTGAACATCTGTCGGGAGTCTTTTGCCGTTCCAACACGCTTGTCAATTTCTGTACATTGCTGAACGATTTTAGAAAGTTGTTCAGTGGATATGCAGTGAACAACCAACGGTGAACGGCAAACAACTTCTTTAATGAATACTCACTGCACTCATTAAAGGTTTGGTCCTTGGTCTATAAAGAAGTTGTTCACAAAAGTCTATCATGTTTGTGAAAGACTTTTGCATGAAATATTTTTTTGTTGGCATGAAAAGTCCTTGGTCTCTGACTAAAAAAATCTTCTAATGGATAGGCCCCTTTAAGATACAATATTAATAATTGAATCAGTAATGTAATAAAAGAAAGCTTATACAATTTTGTTCAATCAATATGATAGTATATTACTCAATCTTGGTTAGCTTTTCTTCACTATTTACACATTAGATTGTCATTTAAAACTGAAACATTGACAAAATGAAGATTCTTTTTATTCAACCGGCAAATTCATATTGTGGTATTCCTTTTATGCCAAGTCCAGTAATCTGTCAAAGAAGAAAAAATATATTTAATAAGGTTAGTACTTTTATTTTTTTTCTAACCCAATATATAGAATTTTAACATTAATTGTTGAATGAGCAGGCCATGTCTAACAACATAACACAACAGTTTCAATAGTTTATTGATGTGAGCATCTGCTTTGTTATGTATGGAATATATATTTTCAAAACCATGGGGTATATTTACAAAGATTCGTGTTTGACTTCTAAACCAAGTCGCTGGACATCACTGGTAGTTTGGAGGGTCTAAGGGGGTCATTCAGACCCGCTCGCAAGCGGGTCGATGTTACCCCACTGCGCATGCGCACGACGGAGGGAGCTCCGTCGTGCGCATGCGCCAGACCCGACTAGCGACGGGGTAGCCGTCGCTCCGGGTCTCGCACCAAAGGGGGCGTGCTGTCGATGTTGATTGACAGCACGCCCCCTTTGGTGGGCGTGCCGGGGGCGTGGCTGCCAGACGGAACGCCTACCGTCTGAAGCCGGCCCCACTGACATCACTAGTGATGTCAGTGGGAGTGATTTTGGCTCTGATAGAGCCATAATCACTCCAGGGCTTGCGGCAGCGAGACCCTACCGCAGGGTCTCCGTCGCAAGCCCGATGGTCGCGATGGTCTTGACCATCGCGACCATCATCATGGACGCTCGCATGCGTGGGGTGTTCACCCACAGCTATGCGAGCGTCCAGGAGGACGCTCCATTTTCATGTAGGAGGGCCCTGATTCAGAGCGAGCGCTCTGGTCAGAGCGTCCGGCTCTGAATCAGGCCCTAAATGCAGTGTTTATTAAGCATCATGTTTGGGCGTCTACTGTCTTTTGATGGTGTTACCTGTCATTTTTTTCTGTGTAAAACCCGGTTACATTTCCCCCATTACGATAGATAAATGAAAGTATGAATCCGCTGTTAATGTGTGGCGGATTCAAAGCACTGGGAAGATATTTACTGCTTTATACACCAAAGCCTCTACATAAGTGGAACAACAAGTGCCAGCATGGTCAGACATTAAGGGCCTGCTGGCACCTGTAGTCCATCTGTAAAGAAAATATTAAAGTGACAGTACACACAGAAGGTGAAAGTAATTTATTAAAAAGAAAAAAATTCAAACTCACCAACCCCATTGGATCGGCTCCTCTTCGGTTCATGTAGTAGTCCACTGGTCTTCAGAAAACAAAGAAAAACAAAAATCCCAAGCCCAAACAGACAGGACAGTACAGTACGCTATGTACAGTACTAATGCATAATGGCAGGTCATTCCGGTCACTCTCATAAGAATGAATGGGGGAAGCGCTGATTGGCACTTCCCTTATTGGTTATTAAAAAAATCGGGGGGACCACACGCCAGTTTTCCCCTCAATATTTTCCTGTACCACACTAGGCTGAGGGGTCCGGGGAATTTTTTCTTTCTTTTTTACATTGACCAGTTATTTATCGCTTTACACACCAAAGCCTTCACAGATCATACTGATCTGTGCAGTGCTTCAGGCAAACACACCGCTCACAGCCACGTCTAATTAATTTTTTTACTATTCTGCTGTGATGTCTCTGCGGCTTTTTTGGGGTTACTCACATGATGCTTAGTAAATCTATTTGTATTTCTGTGGATGGAAATTTTTTGATGATTGCCCAGAAGGTCTAAGACTGTCTATTACCGTCTAAAGTTGGATTTTTCACGCAATTTGCCATCCGTTTTGCTTTTAGTAAATCTCTGATTTACAAAATCGACAAAATATTGCAGGATAACACCAAATTTACACTTCGTAATTTACAGGTCTCATCTGAAGTTCAGGATGTCACAATTAAGCAACATATGTTCCTTATCCCTCAATTGGAATACCTTTGCCATATGGCTTCTGAAGCGTTATTTTTATATATACACACAGTACATACATATACACATATAAAAGAGAGAGAGAGAGAGAGAGAGAGAGAGAGAGAGATTCATTTCATATTTGTATTGTGCATTGTCCTAGGATCCAAGCACCTTATTCTATTTAATTTCTGTCTCCCTTTCCATCCTGCATATCCCGGGGTTTGCAGAAGAGGTAGTCGAATAATCTGGATAGCTACATTAATTAAAATTGATATTCTATAACAAATAGGATGTTAATATAATAGACCTGTGCCAGAGGGCACATGCAAGAGTTGGAAAAAAAAATCAGAAACAAGACAAGGTCAGTGCGGGCAAAAGTGAAATATAGTTAAACAGTCCACAGCCAGTTCATAGGTAATGGCGCAGTCAAGGACAAGCTGATTAGACTTACATGCATATGAGCCAGCTCTGCGTATGCTTAAACATGACTAATATTTGTACTGCCGAACCAATAACCATGCCTAACCATAGCATTTTGGAGTCTTATGGGGGGTTTTCAGAGGGAGCCCATTATTACCTTTGATTGGCCAATGATTACTCAGAGCTTTACTTGTTCCCAATTGGAAATTTCCATTAGTCTCTCAAGAACTGCAGTTCACGGAACAGACTGTCCAAAGTGACAGCAAAGCAAGAGGCCACCAACACCAGAGTTGAAGGCTCAGGCAGGATCTGTTCCTGACAGTTTATTACATAGATTGCAACACTAATTACACTAGCCATCTCGTACCTGAGTGTCCAGATCTGCCAAGCCCTTTCACTAAACTAAACATTATTCCAATCTGAAAAATCATTGCTACTCTATTTCCTTACAAACAGATTGAGCCTTGGTGATAATAACTGTATAGAAATTCTTATTGCATTTATGTTTAGTTTACTTTTGGGACTGGCTGTCTGTGTGGTGAAGACTTTTCAATGAGCAAGTTTTTCATCTCAACATGTATAGCAAAATAAAATGTGGTAGTATATACATATACTAATATACTAACATTCCCTGGTTTGATAGAGTTCATTTTAATGTATCTGTATAGCATCAGCAATGGCCACATGTTCTTTAATTATTTTTCAAAGGTGACAGCGGAAAAATATTTTCTTCATGTTTGAAACATGTGGTCTGATCCTATTGCACTACGATACTTGTAGACCGGCGAGATCATAAACATGCACTAGACTGCTCAGTCTGTTATCACACCATGGTTATCAGCACACAATACCTATCAATATAAACATATATAAACATCGGGTATTGCTATAAAAAATGATGCACCACGGCTTTAGGCTGAACAGAACAGAAGCCAGTAAGAATGAGAAATGACCTTGTATATTCCCCCAGACTGGGGCTGGCGGGCTTTCAACTCCTCATCCATCCCGTCACATGCTGACGTGACATACATATCCGTATAATCCTTTCCTCCAAAGCAACAAGACGTCGTCTTATCCACTGGTAGTTTTACAGTCTGAATCACCTTCCCTGCAGTATAGATGTACATCCAATTTAGCAGCACATGGTAGTGTATGTGTAGATAGTACTCAAAGATTCATAATCATAACTAGTACTTGAAGTTGATTGGCTTTAATTATCTCAGGTGAGCAGGCCAATTTTACTTCATGAAACCTCACCCACCCCACTAAAGCTTTTATTTTCTGATAGACATCTTATGGAATACAGATCTAGCATCCATCATGTCTATACTCCATGATGGTCCTGTAGTCCTTGGGCAAATATACATTTTAAATGCAGTATAACAGAAAGCATTGCTTCCAGATAAAAATCTCACACAGACACAATATTACTATATAACATAAAATACCTACTTAATCATAAAAATATAGGGGCATGCATATTGTCAATCATTTTATAAAATAAGATTTTTCTGCGCACCTCTATGGGCTGCAAGGAAAATTCCGTGATGCTGGTGGTCATGAAGTGCCGGAGAAACAGTCAGAATGCTGACACCTTGAATACCCCACCTACTTTATCCCCACCCATGTGCTTACAAACCAAACAAAACCAATGACATGCAAAGCCTAGGGGGGAGAAAGAAAAACTGATTCTATACTTTGCATTTCAGCACAATTACATTAGAATTACATCCCAGCATTACATTAATAGAAAATCAAAACAGAGGTAAACAGCACTCCAATTACAAAAGATAAAAGTATAATTTTAATGAATATATAAAATGGTACATAACCTACATGAACACTATGATAGCATAAGAAATTGCTACAATCTCGTACACAACACTCAGACAGTGGCGGAACTAGAGAATAGTGGGCCCAGGTGCAAGAATATGCTTTGGCCCCCCCATCCCACCCATTCCTGGCACCCCAACATTTTTTCACCACCCAGTAATTAAATACAGCGTCTGTCCTGCTGCCCAGCCTTGTTTTCTCACCACCCCTCACTGCCCCCCCCCCGTCAGTAAATTCAGTCTGTCCAGCCCGAGTGTGTCAGCCTCGTTCTCCCCCCAAGCCCCAGCCTCATTCTCCCTCCATCCCCAGCATGTCTCTGCCTCGTTCTTCCCGCCAGCGTGTGTTCCTTCCAACCCCAGCGTGTCAGCCTCTTTCCCCCCCAGTGTGTGTGTCAGCCTCTTTCCCCCCAGCGTGTGTCAGTCTCTTTCCCTCCCAGCCCCAGCATGTCAGCCTCTTTCCCCCCAGCCCCAGCATGTATCAGCCTCTTTCCCCCCCAGCCCCAGCATGTGTCAGCCTCTTTCCCCCTCAGCCCCAGCATGTGTCAGCCTCTTCCCCCCCCAGCATTTGTCAGACTCTTTCCCCCCCAGCCACAGCATGTGTCAGCCTCTTTCCCCCCAGCCCCAGCATGTGTCAGCCTCTTTCCCCCCCAGCCCCAGCATGAGTCAGCCTCTTTCTCCCCCAGCCCCAGCATTTGTCAGCCTCTTTCTCCCCCAGCCCCAGCATGTGTCAGCCTCTTTCTCCCCCAGCCCCAGCATGTGTCAGCCTCTTTCCCCTCCAGCCCCAGCATGTCAGCCTCTTCCCCCCCCAGCCCCAGCATGTCTCAGCCTCTTTCCCCCCAGCCCCAGCATGTGTCAGCCTCTTTCCTCCCCAGCCCCAGCATTTGTCAGCCTCTTCCCCCCCAGCATGTGTCAGCCTCTTTCCCCCCCAGCGTGTGTCAGCCTCTTTCCCCCCCAGCCCCAGCGTGTGTCAGCCTCTTTCCCCCCCAGCCCCAGCGTGTGTCAGCCTCTTTCCCCCCCAGCCCCAGCATGTGTCAGCCTCTTTCCCCCCCAGCCCGTGTCAGCCTCTTTCCCCCCCAGCCCCAGCACGTGTCAGCCTCTTTCCCCCCCAGCCCCAGCACGTGTCAGCCTCTTCCCCCCCAGCCCCAGCATGTGTCAGCTTTTTTCTCCCCAAGCCCCAGCATGTGTCAGCCTCTTTCCCCCCAGCCCCAGCATGTGTCAGCCTCTCCCCCCCCCAGCCCCAGTGTGTGTGTCAGCCTCTTTCCCCCCCAGCGCATGTGTCAGCCTCTTTCCCCCCCAGCATTTGTCAGCCTCTTCCCCCCAGCATGTGTCAGCCTCTTTCCCCCCAGCCCCAGCATGTGTCAGCCTCTTTCCCCCCAGCCCCAGCATGTGTCAGCCTCTTCCCCCCCAGCCCCAGCATGTGTCAGCCTCTCCCCCCCCAGCCCCAGCATGTGTCAGCCTCTCCCCCCCCAGCCCCAGCATGTGTCAGCCTCTCCCCCCCCCAGCCCCAGCATGTGTCAGCCTCTTTCCCACCAGCCCCAGCACGTGTCAGCCTCTTTCCCCCCAGCCCCAGCATGTGTCATCCTCTTTCCCCCCAGCCCCAGCATGTGTCATCCTCTTATCCCCCAGCATGTGTCAGCCTCTTCCCCCCCAGCCCCAGCATGTGTCAGCCTCTTCCCCCCCAGCCCCAGCGTGTGTCAGCCTCTTTCCCCCCAGCCCCAGCATTTGTCAGCCTCTTCCCCCCCAGCCCCAGCATGTGTCAGCCTCTTCCCCCCCAGCCCCAGTGTGTGTGTCAGCCTCTTTCCCCCCCAGCATTTGTCAGCCTCTTCCCCCCCAGCATGTGTCAGCCTCTTTCCCCCCAGCCCCAGCATGTGTCAGCCTCTTTCCCCCCAGCCCCAGCATGTGTCAGCATCTTCCCCCCCAGCATGTGTCAGCCTCTCCCCCCACCAGCCCCAGCATGTGTCAGCCTCTTTCCCCCCAGCCCCAGCATGTGTCAGCCTCTTTCCCCCCAGCCCCAGCATGTGTCAGCCTCTTTCCCCCCAGCCCCAGCATGTGTCAGCCTCTTTCCCCCCAGCCCCAGCATGTGTCAGCCTCTTTCCCCCCAGCCCCAGCATGTGTCAGCCTCTTTCCCCCCAGCATGTGTCAGCCTCTTCCCCCCCCAGCATGTGTCAGCCTCTTCCCCCCCAGCCCCAGCATGTGTCCGCCTCTTTCCCCCCCAGCCCCAGCGTGTGTCAGCCTCTTTCCCCCCCAGCCCCAGCGTGTGTCAGCCTCTTTCCGCCCCAGCCCCAGCGTGTCAGCCTCTTTCCCCCCAGCCCCAGCGTGTGTCAGCCTCTTTCCCCCCCAGCCCCAGCGTGTGTCAGCCTCTTTCCCCCCCAGCCCCAGCACGTGTCAGCCTTTTCCCCCACAGCATGTCAGCTTCTTTCTCCCCCAGCCCCAGCATGTGTCAGCCTCTTCCTCCCCCAGCCCCAGCATGTGTCAGCCTCTTCCTCCCCCAGCCCCAGCATGTGTCAGCCTCTTCCCCCCCAGCCCCAGCATGTCAGCCTCTTTCCCCCCCAGCCCCAGCATGTGTCAGCCTCTTTCCCCCCAGCCCCAGCATGTGTCAGCCTCTTTCCCCCCAGCCCCAGCATGTGTCAGCCTCTTTCCCCCCAGCCCTAGCATTTGTCAGCCTCTTCCCCCCCAGCCCCAGCATGTGTCAGCCTCTTCCCCCCCAGCCCCAGCATGTGTCAGCCTCTCCCCCCCCCAGCCCCAGCATGTGTCAGCCTCTTTCCCCCCAGCCCCAGCATGTGTCAGCCTCTTTCCCCCCAGCCCCAGCATGTGTCAGCCTCTTTCCCCCCAGCCCCAGCATGTGTCATCCTCTTTCCCCCCAGTATGTGTCAGCCTCTTCCCCCCCCAGCCCCAGCATGTGTCCGCCTCTTTCCCCCCCAGCCCCAGCATGTGTCCGCCTCTTTCCCCCCCAGCCACAGCATGTGTCAGCCTCCTTCCCCCCCAGCCCCAGCATGTGTCAGCCTCTTCCCCACCAGCCCCAGCATGTGTCAGCCTCTTCCCCACCAGCCCCAGCATGTGTCAGCCTCTTTCCCCCCCAGCCCCAGCATATGTCAGTGTCTTTCCCCCCAACATGTCAGCATCGTTCCCCCAGTCCCAGCATGTGTCAGCCTCTTCCCTCCCAGCCCCAGTGTGTGTGTCAGCCTCTTTCCCCCCCCAGCGTGTGTGTCAGCCTCTTTCCCCCCCTGCCCCAGCGTGTGTCAGCCTCTTTCACCCCCAGCGTGTGTCAGCCTCTTTCACCCCCAGCGTGTGTCAGCCTCTTTCCCCCCCAGCCCCAGTGTGTGTCAGCCTCTTTCCCCCCCAGCCCCAGTGTGTGTCAGCCTCTTTCCCCCCCAGCGTGTGTGTCAGCCTCTTTCCCCTCAGCCCCAGCGTGTGTCAGCCTCTTTCCCCCCCAGCCCCAGTGTGTGTGTCAGCCTCTTTCCCCCCCAGCATGTGTCTCAGCCGTTTCCCCCCCAGCCCCAGTGTGTGTCAGCCTCTTTCCCCCCCAGCCCCAGCATGTGTCTGCCTCTTTCCCCCCCAGCCACAGCATGTGTCAGCCTCCTTCCCCCCCAGCATGTGTCAGCCTCTTCCCCACCAGCCCCAGCATGTGTCAGCCTCTTCCCCACCAGCCCCAGCATATGTCAGTCTCTTTCCCCCCAAAATGTCAGCATCTTTCCCCCAGCCCCAGCATGTGTCTCAGCCGTTTCCCCCCAGCCCCAGTGTGTGTCAGCCTCCTTGCCCCCCCCCCAAGCCCCAGTGTGTCAGCCTTTTTCACCCCCAGCCCTAGCGTGTGTCAGCCTCTCCCCCCTCCAGCCCCAGCGTGTGTCAGCCTCTTTCCCCCCCAGCCCCAGCGTGTCAGCCTTTCCCCCCCAGCCACAGTCAGCCTCTTCCCCCCCCAGCCCCAGCATGTCAGCCTCCCCCCCCAGCCCCAGCGTGTGTCAGCCTCTCCCCCCCCAGCCCCAGCATGTATCAGTCTCTTTCCCCCCCAGCCCCAGTGTGTGTCAGCCTCCCCCCCAGCGTATGTTTCAGCCTCCCCCCCCCAGCCCCAGAGTGTGTCAGCCTTTTAACCCCCCAGCCCCAGTGTGTGTGTCAGCCGGTGACCCCCCCAGCGCCAATATGTGTCAGCCTCTTCCCCCCCCAGCCCCAGTGTGTCAGCCTGTCCCCCCCCAGCACCAGCATGTGTGTCAGCCTCTTCATCCTTCCCCCAGCGCCAGCGTGTGTCAGCCTCTTCACCCCCCCCAGTGCCAGCCTGTCCCCCCCCCAGTGCCAGCGTGTCAGCCTCTTCACCCCCCCCAGCGCCAGCCTGTCCCCCCCAGTGCGTGTCAGCCTTTTCATCTTCCCCCCCAGCGCCAGCGTGTGTGTCGTCCTGTCCCCCCCCAGCACCAGTCAGCCTCTTTCACCCTCCCCCCCTCCATACCACCGCCACTTACCTTATTTCTTCCTCTTCTGCTCCTCTTGATCCGCAGCTCCTCTCGATCTTCTTACTCCAGCAGCCAGGCCCCTTATTATGAC